>WNGS01001312.1:65818840-65836115 GCA_020271785.1 Procambarus virginalis | reverse complement strand
CTGCAGTGAGTGTCAGTCGCTCTGGGGGGCGTCTGTAATGGGGGCCGTCTGGGGGCTCTGCTTCTGGGGGGGACTGGTGGGCGGTGGGCCTCTCACAATACTTTATGGTTTTTGGTGGCATTTGTTTCTTATTAATTATTCTCTAAATTATCAGGCACTATTCATGACATATCTTTGTTTTTTGTCCTATATCTGAAAAACTAAACCTGTTCATCGTCACCCCGTAAAAAGCCGTCAGTTGTTGTCCTTGCATATTTTTGTGTTTAATTAAAAACTAACTAACAATGTATACCACTTAAAAAAGTTTACCACAATTAACAAAAACGTTTGTTTCACAGGTTGTCGTCGACCCAGTTAACAGAACCACATGGCTTTTCACGACATGAAAATGCAAGCTGTGCAAGTTGGTGTGGTGTTGGGCTGTTGCCTCTCATCCTCAGGCAAGCAACTGAGGCCACCACATATTGCTTGGCCAATCAATAAGGAATCCAAGGCTAAAGTGAAATATAAGTTTATGTGCACAAGCAAGAGTTAACTTTAATGTATATATATCGGGCCATTTTATTCAGAGCTATGTACCTTACTAGGCGCTGCACACCCACTTGTAAGGTTTTGAGTGCGAAAATGCTTCTCTCTTACAAAGTATTTGTGTGGCATTGTGTTTTTACTGTTTAAGTGAACAATGTAATGAAAACAACCCCTGTTTGATTCAATGACTTAATGAGCGGTGTGAGAGGAGCCTTACCAAGTGGCCTTGACAATTACCTGGGTTCACCTTGTTCTGATCACACACACAAGTCAAGAATTTTAGGGCATTGCATGATGTTGCTGTCTGTATATTTAGTTCCTGGTTTAGTTATCTGGTATTTTTCATTCACTTCAGTGTCATTATGCTCCCCATACCAATCTTGTGGCCGGTAGTGGAAAGGGTTACAGAGGCACATAATGGGCTCAGGGACTGAACCCCACAATTCATTTAGCTAAGCAAGTTACAATCTTGATGAGCTAGTTACAAAATTCAGTATAAGTCGTCACATCATAATGGGTTCGAGATCGACCACAAGTACAGTTTCTAAATTAAGCAACTGACATATGTGAAGAGCTAGTGTCACAATTGATATGTTTGTCCTGCACACCGCCCCCCATCCAGTGGGCAGCGGTGGATAGGTTACAATCACTTAGTTACTACCTACAGTTAGCAAACTGAGGATATTTGGCTAAAATTTCTGGTAGCAGATCATTTTGAATGAAATATTTACACATCTCTAGAACATTTGTTATATAATTGTCTTTGAATTTCTGAATTCACGTATCTTTTCGCACTCCATCACATAGTGACGGAGGGTGTGCGAATAATTTTGTTGACACAGTTTACATTTGGTCAGGTCTATATCGGCAGATAATAAGAATTCCCAGAGATACTTGTAACCGAGTCTAAGCCGAGCAGTAGTAACATCTAGAAAAACAAGAGTTATGCCAGTTCATAAAGGAGGCAAGACAGCTGACATAAACAATTACAGGCCAATATCTAATCTACCTATATTCTCAAACATAATTGAGAAAAAAATTACAAACAGCTCTATTCCTATCTTGTAAAACTTAACATATTAAGTCCCTGTCAGTTTGGCTTCCGCCCACCCCCCCCCCCCAAAAAAATGAGTATCAATGATGCCATTATTAGTCTGTTTAATATAATCTACACAGCCTGGGGGCCTGGTAGCCTGGTGGATAGCATGCAGGACTCGTAATTCTGTGGCGCGGGGTCTATTCCCGCACCAGGCAGAAACAAATGGGCAAAGTTTCTTTCACTCTGAATGCCCCTGTTACCTAGCAGTAAATAGGTACCTGGGAGTTAGTCAGTGGTCACGGGCTGCTTCCTGGTGTGTGTGTGTGTGGTGTAGAAAAAAAAGTAGTTAGTAAACAGTTGATTGACGGGTGAAAGGCGGGCCGAAAGAGCAGCGCTCAAGCCCCGCAAACACAACTAGGTGAATACAGCCCTTGGCAAAAATGAGTTCCCAATTGGCCTCTTCATTGACCTGAGAAAGGCCTTTGCTACTGTAAACCATAACTACCTCTTACTTTAAACTTTAAACTTCACCAATATGGTATTTGAGGCCTTGTTCTGAACTATATTTGTTCCTATCTCAGTGACAGAAACCAATATGTAGTCATCAAAAAATAACCTCCCCCACTCTACCATTAACAGTCGGGGAGCCACAGGGCAGCATCTTAGGACTTCTCCTATTTCTTGAATACATCAATGATTTGCCAAATGTTTCTAACATTCTTTTACCTATACTATTTTCTGAGGATACTACCTTCATCTACTCAGACCCTAACCCCCACACACTAAAAAATATTGTAAATAATGAATTAAAAAAACATCCACTCATGGATGTCAACCAACAAACTCACACTATACATAGAAATGACCTACAACATTTTATTTGGTAGTAAATCTTCAAATCAAATTCAACTTCAGATAGACAATTTTAACATTAGTAATAAAAATGTGGGAAAGTTCCTTGGCCTGTGTAATAGACAAGAGACTCATCTTCAGCACCACATACAACACATCGCAAAAAAACAGCATTGAATGTAATGAAACGCCATTTTCTGGGTGAAATCCGGAGGCTCTCCGGAGCTATCCAGGCTGATATGAATGTATTAGACCCTGGCCTCAGTCAAAGCAATTGGAGTTCTGAGGCCTACTGGGCACCATGAGCCAGAACCTGGTCCCCTCAGAGAGGCAAGCGGAGCAATAGAAACCCCTGTGTGGCTGAAAGCATTCTGTGTCTGCCATCGACCGGGTCAGACACCCAGAAAGGTAGGCGCCCTAAAAACAAAGCCTATCTGGTTAAAATATTGCTACTGAAAGCAAATTGGTGGACAGAACTACCCTAAACGAAAAACGAGCATAACGTCACAACCGTCGCCGCGCCGCTGTCTGCACAGCTCCCCCTTCCCCGGGAGGGGGAAAGGGGAGCCCGAGACCCCACGCGCCGGCTATGCACACCTCGTTTCTGTGACTGGATGTCAAAACCCGAGAAAAACGGCCAACCGGAGGAAAGGAGGGTTGCCGGGGAGCCTCCTGGTCTCACCCAGAAAAAGACGTTTCATTACATTCAATGCTGGTTTTCTGGGAAGAGCCCTTTCGGTTCCCCTGAACTACTCAACCAAAGATAAAACAAGAGGGACTTATCCAGGAGGCAGTCGCTACTTGCTCCTCAACTTCGAGACAACTGGCTGCAACCGCCTAACCAATGCAACACATGCCCAACTTGGGCCAGAAACATTGACTAAGTAACAACTGACCAGGACCCTGTTCGACCTCCTAAAGCTCCGTACCCGAATGTCAGCCCAAGACATGTTACCAAGACGGCAGCCAAAGCAGCAAACTTAGGAACGTCATGGGCACGAGGATAGACCACAGGCTGGCTGGACCGAATAACCCTGCAGACGACTTGGGAGCAACTGGACACAAGAAATGATGCACCTTCGGCCGAACCAACCAAACATCACCAACCCATGCAAGGACCCCTCCAGAAAGCAGCAGTTTCATTCTTCGCCATAAAAAAAGGAGATGGCTGCAAACGAACAAACCTACCACCAGGACCAAAAGAGCAGAAACCTCTGCACCAGAGAAGAGCATGAAGCTCCCCATCCTGACCCCCAGAGGTCAATGCCAACAGGAAAAGAACCTTCGCAAAACAATCTTGAACTGATGGGGTCACAACAAACCGAGAAGACAGAAAAAAAGAACCAGGTCCAACAAACAACTAGGATGGCTCAGGCAGCGCATGAGCAGGCCAGAGGTAAAACAATGCACGAGACAGCTTGCGGAACGGAGAAGAAGTAGCATCCACCCCGAACGTAAGTTGAAAGGCTCTGCCAGCGCCGCATGATATGAAACAACAGTATTCGGCATAAGATGATGGTTATCCTCTTGAGGTTATCTTGAGATGATTTCGGGGCTTTAGTGTCCCCGCGGCCCAGTCCTCGACCAGGCCTCCACCCCCCCAGGAAGCAGCCCATGACAGCTGACTAACACCCAGGTACCTATTTTAGTGCTAGGTAACAGGGGCATTGGGTGAAAGAAACTCTGCCCATTGTTTCTCTCCGGTGCCCGGGATCGAACCCGGGACCACAGGATCACAAGTCCAGTGTGCTGTCCACTCAGCCGGCCGGCTCCCTGAAACAACCAAGAAAGGAAGGACAAGACAACCGATCTGAAATAGAAGAGAACCTATGGAGGGACAAGAAATAATGAAAGGACCGCCAGGAAACTTAATACTGCTGCCGAGACGAAGCATGCCGGCGGAACACCGTCAACGAAGCCATATGCCCACCATACATAAGGTAATAGACCCACATCAGAAAGACCAGACGTGAAGCCATGAGGAGAAGATTGAACCAGCTACATAATGGATTGGCCAGATCTGCTGAGAGTGGGTGAGCCGTGGGAAGACCCCCCAGGTTTGGACACCAAGCAAACATTGCCTGAAACCAAGGCTGGGCCGTCCAATAAGGCGCCAACAAGACTACTCTCCCTTGGTAAGTCTCCAAGCGAGCCAATTGAACGAGTCGGCATCGACCGTCCATTCCGTGGACAGGGTAATGAACCATGACAGGCTGTCTGCTAGGACGTTGCACAACCTCCGAACGTAAATGGCCAGTTGAGCCAAACCCCGAGAACTCTGCAGACAAGTCGCCCGAAGTGATCACCTCCAAAGAGCCAAAGACTGCATTGAACCGCTCAGTTCAGGCAATGGATCACTGGGAGCAATCTGAATGGAGCCGGATCATTGATCCACGAGGGACCCCATACCCTCCGGAGCGATATCCACATGACCACGAGCTCCCTCATCGTGCTGAAGGCCAGGCAGAAGGGACGTCCTCGAAGAAACCAAAACAGCCGAAGAAGCCAAACCCGGCCCGGCGGGTAGAGCAACATGGCAAAGTTCAGACTCCCACACAAACCCTCAAGCAACAGCCTCGTGACCCGGGAGCCCTCCAAAATCAGTGGAAGGCGGGACTGCAGCAGAGCCTCCAGAGGGAAAGACAAGGAAGTGGTCCGAAAGTTTCACACAAGACCCAGCCAAGACTGAATCTGACAGGGAACCAGATGGAACTTCCTCCAGTTCACCAAAACCCGAACCTGGCGAGCAGACACTTAGACTGGCTGGGAGCTCATACCAGCCAGTCGTCAAGGTAGGCCAGAACCCGAACCACTAAGAGACACAGATGGACCACTACGACCCGGGTAAGGCATGTAAACATGCGAGGTGCCAGATTTAAGCCGAATGGAAGGCAACGAAAGCAGTAAGCCTGATGCCTCACAACAAAACCGAGACAGTCCCTGAACCGTGAATGAATCAGAATGTGTCAATATGCATCCTTGAGGTCCAGGGACACCATCCTAGTGCCCGACTCCAAAAGAAGCCGGACCTGCGAATGAGCAGTCACCTGAAACTAGGGGCAATAGACCCAGGGGTTCAGATTGGACAAGTCCAGAATGAACCACAGGACCGCACAGTCCCGTTTCGGAACCGGAAACCGGCGGGGAAACCCACCAAAGGGACGATGATGTTTTGATCATGCCCCGTAAACCCACTTCAAGATGACCTGACAGAGCACAGAAGAAGAAGAGGCCTGCCCCAAACCCCCTGAAGGAGAAGGGGCCACCTAAAGCGACCGCAGGCAGCAAGAAACGAAAAGCCCACAATTCGTGGGACCAGGCTTGAGGAAACAGCATGACCCTCCCCTCTATTGCCCTGTCAATGGGACGAATCCCTAAAGAGTTGACGCGAGTCGATCTTTCCGGGAAGACCCCCCCGCCCCATGGGCCTCCAGGAGAATCAACAAGAACGACATGGGATGACAACTAGAAGACATCGCCTGCAGATATTACACCACAGCAGACTCTGCAAACAACAAAGGACAAAAAGGTGTAGAGAACATAAGCACTAGGGTCCAAGCAGATTCCAAGGATTGAGCAAGCACTGCCTGCCAGCATGCGAGATGAGAAGCAAAGAATAGAGACACTGCCTCTTGCTGGATTGGCGCAAACACCTTCAACAGAGCAGTTATCGTCCGCACCGCCAAGACCAGCACACCAAACTCAGGATCGGCCCCGAGTGTCTCCACCCAGGAAGTGTTTGTTCGCCCCTACCCAGGGGCGAACAAACACGCATTGAGGCGCTCAAACTCGCCCACCAGGTAAACCTGAACAACTGTAAGGGCCTCTCGCCACTCAAGCATGCGGGACCGACAGAACGTATGCCACACCCCAAACGAAAAGATAGGACAATCTGCCATCCAGGACGACTCCGGAATCTCGTAATACACCCAGTAAGGAAAGGAAGAACTGAACTCGAAAGAGGCAAGATCCGTTATTGAGGCATAATCCAGGTCGTGCAGGAGGTAAGCCGCAATGGCCTTCCGTACCTCATGATGCAGGATGCCGAAAACCTCCAGAAGGAAGGAACCGAAGTACCCAAAGGAACCTGGAACCGGACCTGGGGAGGGGTTAATGCAATATCAAATTCGTACAAAGAGGGGGGGGATAAGAAAACCCCACTCCATGCAGCAACAAGCCCCACTCAGAGGATCAAAACCCAAGCAGGGTCAAACGGGGCCCAAGCCCCCCAAGTCAGCCCCTCCCCACGCCCTGAAAACCTCCACATCAAGACCCAGGGCCGAGCCGTCCTCCAAACCTCAAAAGAAAAGGCAGAACCCTCCAGAAAAGTTGGAACGAAGGGGGCCCACTGGTCAGACCAGAAACACTGGTTGGAGATAAGGGCTCAAATGCCTCCATCGCAACACAGGATGGGACATTCCTCGAAACTGCCCGAGTCTCACGACCAACTAAACCCTGCCCCGACTCCGAAACCACTCAGACGCTTCAGAGCCGGAAGCAAGGGGGGAGGGGAATAGGACGAACAATAGCAGGCTAAGGACTAGGGAGCACGAACAAAACCAAAGTCGAGGTGACTAACACCCACAAGTCCAGGTCACTATAACCAAAACGGGGAAGCCTCGGGACATCCGGGTAAGCAACCAACCTAGCACGCTGCCGCAAACTAAAACGCACATGCAACGCTGAAGCCGCCTGCACCCGAATATCATGATAAGTGGATTGAGTGAACTGGAGAAGAAACAAGCAACACCACTCGCAGGACTCCGGGTCGAAGGTGTCACCGACCCAACAGTCAGCATGACGGTGGCAGAACAGGTGATTGTCACCCCTGAGACAAGGGGACAGAGCAACCCTCAAACTCGCATGAAGTGAAATGGAACCCAGGGGGACGCATCCATCGGACCACTGAGCCTCAGTGGGGGTTTTCAGGGGTCCTTAGATGCTCTGCTAAGGGAAGCCCAGGCAAGGTACTGCTAACCGGCGACTCAAACTACCAAGCGAACTACTAAGTGCTGAACCCCCGTGACGTGTACACACACGGGGACCTAGCGGAAGGATTACCAAGAATACAGAAATATAAGGGTCAACAGCACAATGGGGCAGACCCCCGCCAGACAGAAAACAAAAAGAAAAGAAAAACCCTGCATGAGAACAACGTCACAAGCGGAACAGAGCCGGCCGCTGTATTATAGTGAAAACAAGCTGCACATTACCTAGCGCTCCTACCAGTGATGAAGCAACCTCCTACCCAGAGGCAAATAAGGGTGCATGGAACAGCCCAGCTGACTCCAAGGGCGGGCAATCACTAAGCAGCAAAATACCATGGCAGAGGAAGGTCCCAAGCGATTTGTGAAAGGGAACCCAAAGCCACAAGGGCAGTACTTACAGGGCACCTAGGGAAGATAACCGTAGGTGCATGCAGCCCGAGTATAGGTGAAATTACTCCTGGCTCGCACATCACCGAGAACAGGACCACACCACAAGGCACAGCAATGGAACAAGTCTGGAGCCAGAGTTGCACGACCGCCAGATCTCACATTAGCCACAGAACTGGAGGTGTGGATAGCCGGTGCGGTGGGGGGGGGGGGTCTGGGGCTCCCCTTCCCCCTCCTGGAGAGAGGGGAGCTGCGCAAACGGCGGCACGGTGACGGTTGTGACGTCATGCTCTTTTTCGTTTGGGGGAGTTCTGTCCAATAGTTCGGCTTCCAGTAGCAATATTTTAACCAGATAGGGTTTGTTTTAGAGCGCCTACATTTCTGGGTGTCTGACCCGGTCGATGGCAGAATGTTTCCAACCACATGGGGGTTTCTATAAGCCATTGCTCCTCGTGCTTCTCTGAGGGGGCCAGGTTCTGGGTTGTGGTCCCCGGTAGGCCTAAGAACTCCATTCGCTTTGACTGATGCCAGGTCTAATACATTCATGTCAGCCCAGATAGCTCCGGGGAGCCGAAGGGGCACCCCCAGAAAAAGTCTCAAAAACGGTCGATATATTACCTAAAATCAGATATTATGTCCCCGCACTCTGCTCTTCTCTCTCATTACACTATGCACTAATCTATCTCTATCTTACATACAGTATCAGTGCATTGGGCTCAACCACTGCAAATTACCGAAGCCTATCATCACTCAGCAAAAATTTGCTATTAGAACTATAACAAACTTTGTTTTTAGACTCGAACTTCAAAGATGTATGCTGGAAGCAGGCATTTCTAAAAGCCGTTTTTATCCAAATTGTTTAGCTTTTAATCTGATTAAATATATTTATTGTTACAAGTTATCATGTACAATGAGGAGGCTGATCTGCGGGCCTGGAGGTCCACTGTGGACCCACGTGAGCTTGGGCGTCCGCTTCTCTTAACACCAGGTCTTAAACCAAAAAGACAATGTTCAAAATAAGTTAAGTATATAACTTGAGCTCACATCAGACAACAGTAACCATTTACTGGAGAAGACTGCCCCGTGAGAACTGTAGCCTCCTTGTCAAGAGATCCTTACACACAACAAGGGTCCTCGATGTAAATGTTCTCATCTCACAAGTGAAATGAGAACACTCATGAGAGATGGGAAGTGTTCTCATCTCATAAGTGCTCCTCCTCCTCTCCCCGTTCATCCCCAGTGCCCAACAATCCAGCCCTCGTTGTCTTTCACTGTCTGACCCCAAACTTGTCAACCCCAGTCTTTTAACCTTATTTACCAAATGATGAAAATGTTCATTCTTTCTTGTATGTATTTATATCACCTTCGAGACTGTGAATGAACCCTAGAGAGGACACAACACACATATTAGATTATTTAACGATAATAACAATGACAAAGTAAAAGGATTCACAAGAAGCGAACCCCTTGGTAATTATTACCTGCTCTTCGTTCCTGCCAACACGTACCGTCACTGTCCCAGTAAGAGTTTCCCTTCACAGACGCCGGAGTGATACCTGCCTCGCTGGGTGAAAGGTGCGAAAGTTCTAACCAATGTCGAGCCTCTGATCCGTTCACCTTCTGCCGCGCCGGTGTCTGCCACTGCCTCTACGACACTTCGGAATGCTCCGCCAAGAACAGAGGCTGCCACAAGGAAACATTCCAGGTAAGCATGCACAGGGCTAGGTCGTATGCCGAAGGAAGCAAATCGTATCCTTGTAATTAAGTAGCAAGCCAAGCTAAGGTCACGTACTCAAGAAGTGTTTTAAGGAATTGTTACATCTTCGGGTAGTAAGACAGTTTAGCACAATCGGTTCAGAACAGCATAGTCCTGGGTTCGAACCCTGGGCATGTTGTTGTTGTTAAAGATTCGCTACCTGGAACAAGAAGTTCCAAGTAGCACGGGCTATGGTGAGCCCGTAGTGGATGTTACCTAACCTGGGCAAGACGAGACGATTGTTTACACTTAACGACTGCGTTCCCTCTGTAGTAAATAAGTACACGTTTCAGTGCGCGTCATCTGGTCGGTGCATCAGCTGGTACTTCGTGTGTAACGGAGAGAGGGATTGTGAGGATGGGTCGGACGAGGCGTCCTGCCTCCCACATAGGTGTCCCAAGCTAGCCCACACCTGCGCGGACGGCACCTGCATCTCCCGCGCACATCTGTGTGATGGCAAGTCCCACTGTCCTGATGGCTCCGACGAAGCTTCCTGTAATGAAAGTAAGTCCATTCATCTATATTGTTATTATTTTGCATTATTATCCTTAAATTATTTTATTATTAATTATTATATTCGACGATAGTGCTTATAATACACAAATACTATTATCAGATTGTAATATATTAAGTAATTGTATAACTTTATTCATTTATTTTAACAATTTATTGCGATGCCTCTTCATTACACGACTGATGTCTTACAGGTGTAAGACATCAGTCAGACACACTACGATAAGCCCAGCTTATCGTAGTGTGGATCTCAAGGGCCACTTTCACACCAGTCTCATAATAACCCCATTATAAAAGCATAGTTAACCGATTTCAATGACAATTTATGATCAGGAGCCAATGAAATATCGCCAAATGCCACACTATTGATGGCACAATGCCACAGTAGGATGGCACAATGCCACAGTAGGATGGCACAATGCCACAGTAGGATGGCACAATACCACAGTAGGATGGCACAATGCCACACTAATGATGGCACAATACCACAGTAGGATGGCACAATGCCACAGTAGGATGGCACAATACCACAGTAGGATGGCACAATGCCACACTAATGATGGCACAATACCACAGTAGGATGGCACAATGCCACAGTAGGAATGGCACAATGCCACACTAATGATGGCACAATACCACAGTAGGATGGCACAATGCCACAGTAGGATGGCACAATACCACAGTAGGATGGCACAATGCCACACTAATGATGGCACAATACCACAGTAGGATGGCACAATGCCACAGTAGGATGGCACAATACCACAGTAGGATGGCACAATGCCACAGTAGGATGGCACAATGCCACAGTAGGATGGCACAATACCACAGTAGGATGGCACAATGCCACACTAATGATGGCACAATACCACAGTAGGATGGCACAATGCCACAGTAGGATGGCACAATGCCACAGTAGGAATGGCACAATACCACAGTAGGATGGCACAATACCACAGTAGGATGGCACAATACCACAGTAGGATGGCACAATACCACAGTAGGATGGCACAATACCACAGTAGGATGGCACAATACCACAGTAGGATGGCACAATACCACAGTAGGATGGCACAATACCACAGTAGGATGGCACAATACCACAGTAGGATGGCACAATGCCACACTAATGATGGCACAATACCACAGTAGGATGGCACAATGCCACAGTAGGAATGGCACAATGCCACAGTAGGATGGCACAATACCACAGTAGGATGGCACAATGCCACAGTAGGATGGCACAATGCCACAGTAGGATGGCACAATACCACAGTAGGATGGCACAATGCCACAGTAGGATGGCACAATGCCACAGTAGGATGGCACAATGCCACAGTAGGATGGCACAATGCCACAGTAGGATGGCACAATACCACAGTAGGATGGCACAATACCACAGTAGGAAGGGCACAATACCACAGTAGGATGGCACAATACCACAGTAGGATGGCACAATACCACAGTAGGATGGCACAATGCCACAGTAGGATGGCACAATGCCACAGTAGGATGGCACAATACCACAGTAGGATGGCACAATACCACAGTAGGAAGGGCACAATACCACAGTAGGATGGCACAATACCACAGTAGGAATGGCACAATACCACAGTAGGATGGCACAATACCACAGTAGGAAGGCACAATACCACAGTAGGATGGCACAATACCACAGTAGGATGGCACAATACCACAGTAGGATGGCACAAACCACAGTAGGATGGCACAATACCACAGTAGGATGGCACAATACCACAGTAGGATGGCACAATACCACAGTAGGAATGGGCACAATACCACAGTAGGATGGCACAATACCACAGTAGGATGGCACAATACCACAGTAGGATGGCACAATACCACAGTAGGATGGCACAATCCACAGTAGGATGGCACAATACCACAGTAGGAATGGCACAATACCACAGTAGGATGGCACAATACCACAGTAGGATGGCACAATACCACAGTAGGAATGGCACAATACCACAGTAGGAATGGCACAATACCACAGTAGGATGGCACAATACCACAGTAGGATGGCACAATACCACAGTAGGATGGCACAATACCACAGTAGGATGGCACAATACCACAGTAGGAATGGCACAATACCACAGTAGGATGGCACAATACCACAGTAGGAATGGCACAATACCACAGTAGGATGGCACAATACCACAGTAGGATGGCACAATACCACAGTAGGAATGGCACAATACCACAGTAGGATGGCACAATACCACAGTAGGATGGCACAATACCACAGTAGGATGGCACAATACCACAGTAGGAATGGCACAATGCCACAGTAGGTAGGATGGCACAATACCACAGTAGGATGGCACAATGCCACAGTAGGAAGGCACAATACCACAGTAGGATGGCACAATACCACAGTAGGATGGCACAATGCCACAGTAAAATGGCACAATGCCACAGTAGTGGCACAATGCCACAGTAGGATGGCACAATACCACAGTAGGATGGCACAATGCCACAGTAGGATGGCACAATACCACAGTAGGATGGCACCGCCACAGTAAGATGGCACAATACCACAGTAGGATGGCACAATGCCACAGTAGGAATGGCACAATGCCACAGTAGGATGGCACAATACCACAGTAGGATGGCACAATGCCACAGTAGGATGGCACAATACCACAGTAGGAATGGCACAATACCACAGTAGGATGGCACAATACCACAGTAGGAATGGCACAATACCACAGTAGAATGGCACAATACCACAGTAGGATGGCACAATACCACAGTAGGATGGCACAATACCACAGTAGGATGGCACAATACCACAGTAGGATGGCACAATACCACAGTAGGATGGCACAATACCACAGTAGGATGGCACAATACCACAGTAGGATGGCACANCCAGTCGAGGCCACTAGATAGTAGCCCTCAGGTAAATTCAGGTACACTTAAGAGCTTAATGATGATAATAAAAGTGTTAATTATTGACATCTTTTCCTCTGACGAGGCACCAGCGCCCGATGTGGTGGTGGTGTGATGCCACAATGATGTGGTGGTGGTGTGATGCCACAATGATGTGGTGGCGGTGTGATGCCACAATGATGTGGTGGCGGTGTGATGCCACAATGATGTGGTGGCGGTGTGACGCCACATGATGTGGTGGCGGTGTGATGCCACAAATGATGTGGTGGTGGTGTGACGCCACATGATGTGGTGGCGGTGTGATGCCACAATGATGTGGTGGTGGTGTGATGCCACAATGATGTGGTGGCGGTGTGATGCCACAATGATGTGGTGGCGGTGTGACGCCACATGATGTGGTGGCGGTGTGATGCCACAATGATGTGGTGGCGGTGTGACGCCACATGATGTGGTGGCGGTGTGACGCCACATGATGTGGTGGCGGTGTGATGCCACATGATGTGGTGGCGGTTTGACGCCACATGATGTGGTGGCGGTGTGACGCCACATGATGTGGTGGCGGTGTGACGCCACATGATGTGGTGGCGGTGTGATGCACATGATGTGGTGGCGGTGTGACGCCACATGATGTGGTGGCGGTGTGATGCCACATGATGTGGTGGCGGTGTGACGCCACATGATGTGGTGGCGGTGTGACGCCACATGATGTGGTGGAGGTGTGGCTAACAACAATACTGTGGTGGCGGTGTGGGACTGCCAATGTTTGCCCAGCACAAGCCAGCATGACTGGCCCAGGAAGCTCCCCCCAGCAGTCAGTCCCACGCTCTATACCTGCTTTATTTACTTCATCGGTCGACATCTTACATCAACGTACTCCCTCTTCCTCTCATCTTGTATCATATTTCTACAGATATAATAATAATAATTTATTTGCATGAAGGTACAATGGGTTGGTGAGATTACATAAGAATGGTATTTTTATATTCATGCGAAGCCTAATATACGCGAGCACATTAAGAAATTTATGCCAAGACGGGTGTATCTCAGAGTTTATTACTGGCCCCTGGCTGCTTGGGATTAAAGTGTGCTTGCAAGTTAGATATTACAATTGATGTCGTTATTAATGATGGCTGCCGATGGGGTAGAATCATGAAATCTAATCCTGTGTTTCTTATCAAAGCTTGTGTTTGTCACTCCATGTTTCCTGTCAGTACTGATCAAGCTATCCACCTGTTTAGATAGTACGTTTTGTAACTATGTGCACCATAGTTTAAACATTGACGTACGAAGTAATTAGATAGCAGAATTTGGTACTATTCGCTTTATAGTTCGAAAAAATTAAGCTAAAAAACTGATTTAAATACTATTAGGCGTAGTATAGCACACATGTGTACTGTATTAGGCCTCAGACAGCATGCAGTAGGCCTAGGAAGGTTAGGTTAGTTTTAGTTGTCGTTGCAACATAAAAACGAAACCTTTTCCGGTTTGTCCAAATTTAATTGTACAGATTTCTACTTTTAATTGAGTTGTACGTCGATAAATGCACCGTGGTCCCCATCGTTACTATAAGTACTACTACTAAAGTTACTATAAGTACTACTACTAAAACAGTTCATCTCTCACCCCTTACCCCTCTCCCTCTCACCACTCCCGCCCCCTGTCGCCCCTTATACCTGCCCCTGACAACTCTGCTTGTCCACCAGGGGCGAGGGTAGGCGACATGTGCAGAAGCCACCAGCAGTGCCAGGAAGGCAACCGTGACAGCTTTTGTAACTTCACGGTGCCACGGGTATATGGTCGATGCCAGTGCTCGAGCGACGCTCCCACACACGGGAAGACCTGTGGCCACCTGCGGTATTGTGAGTATTGTTGTCCATGTCTTCACTTGTTCTGTCCACCTCCTGTCCGTTCCCCACCTCCCTGTCAGTCTCACACCTGCTCTGCAACACAACGTGACTTAACTCCCAAATATCCATGTTATCAATTTACTAATGAATGTAATATATTGGGTCATATTTCCCCTACACCTATTTTATCATCCCCATTAAGATCTCTCGCAATGTTTCTCTTTCCTGACTCTCTAGTCTAGATGCTACAAACCATTCAATATATATGTAATTTTTAATGCAATCATACCCTAGTTAATGTACCTGGTTCATATGAAAAGCTACAATATAAGAAAATATATAGCCTATTTTACCTGGTATATATGAAATACAAGAATACTTTAGTTTATCTGCCACAAATCATATTCTAGAAAGAATGTACCTCATTTATTTGTGTGTTTGTGCCAGTGTGTCGTGAAGACTGAGCACACAACGGGGCCCATGTGGTCAATGTTGTCACCTCTCAGATAGTTCTGAAACAATCCGTCATTATGTTAACTTTTTACCTTTTAATCTGATTAAATATAATAATAATAAAAACATTAATTACAAGAAGATACAATGGGTTTGTGAGATTACATAACATTGGTATTTTTTTATTTTCTTGCAAAGCCGCTAATAACACGCATAACATTTCGGGATGGATTATTGTGTTAGCTTGTTAATTATTGTTATTGTGTTAGTTCTGTTGAAACTCAGTGTTTCAACAGAACTGGGAGGCCCTTAGTGTTTCACAAGCATCATATAAGGTCAGGTACGATACCTTCAGTGTTTCAGATTCACTCTCACGCAGCTCACATTACATCTCTTCAGTCCTTTTTAGTGCCATTATTTACTTTGTTTACGGCAGCATAGTCATTATAACGCGGGCACTCCAGTTCAGAATTCATTTAGAAAAATCCTCAGAAATAATGGTAGGCGGGCCTTTGACACCGGCTTTCTGTCCTCGTGAAGTTAGTAAAGATGGCTACAAAGACGTATTTAAGGCAAATTCTCAATTCTTACCTTTGGTTTCTCTCCAGCTCTGGGTTCGCCGTGCGGTACGACTGCCCAGTGCAGCTCCCAGGTTCTGGGGTCCGTCTGTGTCATCCAGAACTCCGCTCAGCTGCAAGCACTCACAGACATTAGCGCCAACAGCATCACTGCCATTCCTGGGATACCACCAACGCCTCTTGGAGTGCCTCTGGCCGTCTGCGCGTGTCCCCCCGGCCATCTAGTGGCAGAAAACGGAACGCGGTGTATTCCTGTTCTTAAAGGTGGGTTTCCAAGGGTGACCGAGTCGAGGGTGTCCTTTTTGTTCTTAAAAGATGAGGGGTCTGTGTTCCCTATTAACAAGTACCTCCATTGACGCCTTCACCTTCGAATGTAGTTATCTAAATTATACTGACAGAGGTCATTGTAATATTGGCATGTGCATTATAATACAAAATATTGAAATATTATTAATATACATATGGACTAACATAACAGCCCCCCTTTCCTCTGGTATAATCACTGACAGGACATCCGATCACTATCGTACCTTCCTCTCTGCAAACACGGACATGACACCCTCAGTTACCAATAAACTTACCTGTAGACTACACACCAACCAGCAATAGGGAACCTCATAAATACACTTCACAATATAAACTGGGAATCTGAATTCAGTAATACACAGATATAATTAATTAGGCGACATCTTTCTCTCCAAAATCTAACCTCTACAACCACACACTGTCTCCGCCTCGCTATGCAATAATCTGCCAAAAACATTAAAACAACCCCCTGGCTCAAAAAGTCCTTATTTTCTATTTATTTTATTGATATATATTACAAGAAGGTACATTGGGTTGATGACGAGAAACATAGGGCATGATTTTGTTTTTTATTTTTTACATTCTTGGTAGAGCCACTGACAAGTGCAGCGTTTCGGGCAGGTCCTTAATCTAACAGATAATGTTATGTAGGTAGTTTGTAGCAATATTTAAAAATGATAACAGATAACATTGTAAGAAATTTGAAGGAAGTTTGTAAGTACATTATAGTAAAATTTGGGGATCGTCAGCAGGTACATTGTAGCATAATTTGAGGATTATGTCCTAGGAACATTGCACCTGCATACCAAGTGGCATACTTAAAATATTTAAATAAGAAACACGAATATGAAAAAAACATAGGATTGACCTAGTTACAAAAGAAGAAGTCAAGATATACTCATCAATGCTTACCAATATAATACGAAGAGCCAAACTTTCCTTTTATGAGAATAGATTTAAAGAATCAAAAGGAAATATGAACAGTACATGGAAAGCCATCATCTAACATCCTAGGGTCTGAATAACAATCATATACAAGCAGATAAGACTCTCCAAGGATGGTTATACACCTGCAACAGATTTAGAAACGGCAACCGAATTCAAAAGCT
>WNGS01001312.1:65792901-65808822 GCA_020271785.1 Procambarus virginalis | reverse complement strand
ACAAATAGCCAGATCTCAACCCCCGCAAGCACAAATAGGCGAGTACACACACACAATGTATTAAAGTAGTAATGATCATAAGGCGCTACTTAAAAGCAGATGCTCGAACCCCACAAAACACAACTAGGTGAGTACATCCCTCTACAGTCGAGAGCGGGACCAAAGAGCCGAAGCACAATCCCCGCAAGCACAACTAGGTGAGTACACACCACAACAACACACTCCGTAGAAAATAATAATAAAAATGTTAAATTCCTTTATTTGTTTTCTAAAATTAAATAACTGTGAATATATTCTACGTACACAACCCCGGAGATGGTCAGGTGTTATCCGTCAGCAAGTTACCAGACTGGTGGAGCAGTGTGACTGGTGGATAGGAGGACGGGGCCTAGGGACTATCCCTCCCACACACACACACACACACACACACTTGGGTGAATGATACCGGTGAACGCCTTCCTGAGGGATGGTAATGAACTCTTGCTGGAGATGGTCGGGGTGATGGTGTGGTGGTGGGAGGCAGCGGTCTGGTGTTTACACAGGCTTCAGGCCCACGTCTCAATACTTATTCTGGATCCCACCAATCTAGAATCTCCACACACACCACACACACACACACCACACACCACACACACCACACACACAAACACCACACACACACACACACACACACACACCACACACACACAACACATACACACACACACACACACACACACACACACACCCACACAACACACACACACACACACACACACACACACACACACACACACCACACAGTGTGTTTCGGGATCCAAGAGTCAATGCTCGATCCTGCAAGCACAGATAGGTAAGTACACACACACACCAACACACACACACACCCACACACACCAACACACACACACACACACACACACACACACACATACATATTATTTTGAAGCAATAGAGGGACTTGAACTCGCGACTTGGTGATTCCCAGACGGCTGCCTTAACTGACTCGATCGGCCACGGTGGTTATTTATTTATTATATACAAGAAGGTACTTTGGGTTTGTGAGAATACATTGAATAGTACAGTATTTCCAGTCTTGTAAAGCCACTAGTACGCGCAGCGTTTCGGGCAGGTCCTTAATCTAACAGATAATTTTAAGTAGGCAATTTCTATCATATTCATAATGATAACAAATACATTACAAAGAAAAATGAGATGAGAGAGCTTAGTAAGTATACTAAAGCACATTGGTATATTAAAGCTCTGATTGATTACATTGAACAGCTTGATTGGTAATTTAACAAGATTAATAGACACCATACAGCAGATTGCCAGCACATATAAGACAGCAATGATCACAATGGTAAAGATGTTCAGATTGGGTACATAAAGATTGGGAGATTGGGTAGCAATAGATACAGTGCAATTTTAAAGCAAAAGGTAAAAAAACTATGAAGATGATATTAGGTACTTTTTAGTATTGTTTTTGAATGACGCAAAAGTTGGACAGCTTTTCAATTCAATAGGGAGAGAGTTCCATAGACTGGGTCCCTTTATTTGCATAGAGTGTTTACACAGATTAAGTTTGACTCTGGGGATATCAAAGAGATATTTATTTCTGGTGTGGTGATAATGGGTCCTATTACATCTGTCCAGGAAGAGTTTCAGAGCAGGATTTGCATTTAAGAACAGGGTTTTGTAAATGTAGTTGACACAAGAGAATTTGTGGAGTGAGATTATGTTTAGCATGTTTAGGGAGTTAAACAAGGGGGCTGAGTGTTGTCTGAAAGCAGAATTTGATATTATTCTGATAGCAGATTTTTGCTGGGTGATGATGGACTTGAGATGGTTTGCAGTGGTTGAACCCCATACAACACTTGACCAACCCAGAACTCTACTGAGCTCTCTGCGAGGTTCTGGAGGCCTCAAACTAGGGCCCAACCCTAAGTGGGGTCGGGTTTGATTGTAAAATCCTTGTTGGGCCCTAGTTTGCGGCCTCCAGAATTTCCCAGAGGACTCAGTAGAGTTCTGCGTTAATCAGTTTGTGTACCACCGTGGCTGAGTCGGTTAAAGCAGTCGTCTGGGAATCACCAGGTCGCAAGTTCAAGTCCCTCCATTGTCTCAAAATAATTTTTAATGATAAATCATACATGTGATTTCACTCTATTCATTCATTCATTCGCCCCTGTGACGGGGGCGTGTCACTAACCACACATAACACTTCACTCAAATTAAATCAAATGTTTCTTCAGGTAAAAGTAGAGTACAAACATACAAGATGAGTTAGAGACATAGTGATGGGCTCCTAGAGAGAGCCAGTACACACACGCTTCCTCAGGGTGACCAGATACAACGTACATGAGCCTTCACTAACATGGGAGCGTCTATAAGTTCTTCACAAAGTACCAACATGGTGACAGAGGAAGCCCAGAAGTGACGTGACAATATATCTCAGTGATCACCAAGACAGACGGAGCGCCATAATCATATACCCGGACAAAAATAGTTTTTCTCACGCAGAAACGCCACAGGAGCCGTTGAGAGGATTCGAACCTATGCTCAGGGGATTCCCAGATTTTCTTAATGATATACGAGGATATTGTAATTTCTGTGTGTAAGGATAGAGTCTTGATCATTGTGGAGTCAGTTAGTTGCCCCCACAGACGTGATGTATGCCCCGTGCCGTGTGAGGGGTGAGTGCGCTGTGTGAGGGGTGAGTGCACTCCACACAGTTAGGTGCTGGAGCCCTCAGAGTGCATGTCAGGCTCTGAGATCATAATCGCGCGTTAGTAAACATTACCATTCACTAAAAATTTAAGTCCTCCTATTTTAATCTACATCATTTTGAAGCAGAATATAAATATTGATGTATATACACTAGCTGGAAGGTGTACCATACTTCCTGGTGTATATACACTGGAAGGTGTACCATACTTCCTGGTGTATATACACTGGGAGGTGTACCATACTTCCTGGTATATATACACTGGGAGGTGTCCATACTTCCTCGTGTATACACACTGGAGGTGTCCATACTTCCTGGTGTATACACACTGGGAAGTGTACCATACTTCCTGGTGTATACACACTGGGAGGTGTACCACACTTCCTGGTGTATACACACTGGGAGGTGTACCACACTTCCTGGTGTATACACACTGGGAAGTGTACCGTAATTCTAGGTATAGAATGGGAGGGAGCTGGTGGCTGAGCAGACAGAACACTGGACGCGTGATCCTGTGGTCCCGGGTTCGATCCTGGGCACCGGCGAGAAACAATGAACAGAGTTTCTTTCAACTTGGGAGTTAGTCAGTTATCACGGGCTGCTTCCTGGTGGTGGAGGCCTGGTCGAGGACCGGGCCGCGGGGACACTAAGCCCCGAAATCGTCTCAAGATAGATAGAACAAGATATATACACTGCTAGTTTACTTTGGTTCAGAAATATGTCTGGTTCGTTCTCGCCTCACAGTAGGGAATTCCGGGTTCCAATCCCGGGCGGGACAGAAATTGTTGGGCACGTTTCCTATCACCTCATGCACCTGTTCACCTAGCAGTAAATACGTACCCAGGAGTTAGTGAGCTTGTTGTGGGGTAGCATCCTGGGAAGGGTCAGTAGTTCGACCCTTTGGGGGGAAGGGCCGTTGATATTAGCCTAATATGTATATATATTCACTGGCTGCCTGTCCCCAGTACAAATAATAACAATAATAATTATTATTATAACAATAATAATAATTATTATTATTATTGTTATTATGATTCTTCTTCTTCTTCTTCTTCTTCTTCTTCTTCTTTTCTTCTTCTTCTTCTTCTTCTTCTTCTTATTATTATTATTATTATTATTATTATTATTATTATTATTATTATTATACGTGGTCGGTTAGAGAATCAGCATAATAGATTTTACCTCCCGGCAGAGGTTGGTAGACTTTAAGGTCCACAACAAACCTGCCGTGTTCTGTGGCAACAGTGTGTGTGTGTACCAAGCCGCGGGTGTAATCATTACACAAGGAAAGAACCTTGATGCTACGCCCAGTGACGCATTATGAAAAAAAAGAATGATTACTGACCATGAACTATCTCACCTGAACAAACAATGCCAACTACGTCTTGTCTTGCAGGAACTTGTATATATAAACATTGCCCCTGAGTGATATATCTCTATATATAACGGCGAAAAAAATATAAATGTAAACTATATAAAGCGTAAACTATAACTATATATAACTAAAAATATATCAACTGTCAATCAACTGTTTCTATAAGTAGAAACAGTTGATTGACAGTTGAGAGGCGGGCCGAAAGAGTAGAGCTCAACCACTGCTAGCATAACTAGGTGAATACAACTAGATGAATAAAGTACACAACAATAACAAAATACAACACAAAATCACAATACAAAAGTACAATACAAAACACCCAAAACCCCAACCCAATAACATAATCACAGGAACAGTACAAGGTAAAACAAGGCAGTGGCCTCGTCAAGTACAAATGGAGAGTCACTAGCACATAAGGACAAGAAAACACATGAAATAAATAACATGCAACGAAAAACAAAAAATGAAATACATAAAACATGGATAAAAACAACAACACCAATATAAAACAAATGAATCAAAAACAGGCAAGGACAAGCAAGCAGCCATAGGGGAACTTAACATCACACAAACAAGTGCCCATATGGTACATCAACACACGTACTTTCCCGGAAATTTGTCTCTCGGGAACCTCACATTGAACGCCACCCAGTGCAACCATCCCACAGCATCGTCCTCATCCACCGGGGAACACATAGCATCCGGAACCTCGGAAACAAAGACCCGCAAACTGGGGACCCAAATGGTATTACATCTGAGGGAAACGGTCACCACGTGCCCCCACACTAAGGGAAGCTTCACAGCACTAAAGGCCGCCTCATTCTCAGAGAACGAAAACCGGGCAATCCTACGCCAGTGACTCGGCGGCATCACAGACGCCGGCAACACATCCTCCGGGACCCCAACACATAACCGCACGGCAGACGGAGTGGCAGAGGGCAACACTACATGGGCACCCGCGGCAACGTCCACACAACCAGGCACCGACAGGATCCCCTTCCGGCGAGCATCCTTTTTCAATTTAACCACCAGGCCACGGCCCACACCAGCATCCACACCATCCACGGCAGGTGAAGCCACCACCCTCCACTGCGGAGAGCCCCCTGGTGGAGAAAAAACAGAAGGCACATTAGAAACACTGGCACCGGCATCAGCAGGCACATGGACCGCTGCCACCACCAACTGCATGGACTGCAACTCATCCGGTACCATTCTGATGACATCCGAAGACTCACAGTCACTGAAGTCACCTATATCCGCCCAGGCAAAAGACGAACGCTGGGAACACTTGGGCTCCGGCCGGACAACATCGGATCCGGAGGCGGACCCAGAAGCACGGGCAAAACAAGCCGAGCGAACCGATGCCCGACGCAGAATGGCATCATCCTCAACTGAACAGGGAACCAGGTCGAGCACAGTAGAAGGCCACACAGCCACCCCAGCACCGAACACAGCCTGGGCACACGGCGAGGGCGCGGCGACAGGGACCACAGTTGAAGAACATGAAGACGGAGGAGCCTTGTAGATGGAAGCCAGAAGAACCACGGGAGCATTCGATACAGCAACCAGGGCAGGACGAGCTTTCGACAGTGACACAACTTCCTGAGAAGAGGCGACAGGAACAGGAGGTGCAACAGGCGACACACGAGGCAAGTCAGCAGCCAAAGAGTCATCCACAGCCACAGTCATCGAATCCTCCACAGGGAGCGACGGGAAGTCCTCCTCACGGAATAGGTTAACGAGGCGCGACGGCAGGTGCAGAGCACCCAGCAGCCTGATGGCTCAAGAGGCCACAACAGAAACACGTATGAGGCTGTCAGGCATAATACATCCTAATGTAATAACCCAGGAGCTTCACTTGAGACGGAATGTCCGCCCGCAGCCTCATTCCCAGGGTGCGAATGTTCGACCGCACACCCTTAGGTAAGTAAGTAATTATCAAAAGAAGGCACCAAACCGGGAAGGCTATGTAGCACCATCAAATGTGCAGGATAATCAGAGGACGCTAAATATCATCAAGGATGCCAATACGAGAACAGAAACGCATAAGGCGAACGATATCAAAAGTATCTGAGTCACCAAGAATACTATCGAGGGACAAGCGACAGCGGGAGACGGTCAGTAAACAAGACACACGCTCGTCCCGGAAGTCAGGACATTCAACAAGGATATGCACGACCGTAAGAGGAACAATGCAATTTGGACAATAAGGAGCAGGGCGGCGCTCCATCAAGTGACCATGAGTTAAGCAAGTATGGCCAATGCGCAACCTCGCCAGAGCCGTTTCCCATCGCTGGTTACGGTGGTAGGAGGACGGCCACGAGGACACAACTCTTAAGAGTACGCAGTTTGTTACCAGTAACAGAAGACCAACAAGCCTGCCAATGGGTAAGGATGGAGGAATTGATAACCGGGTAAAAGTCGGAATAAGGAATACCTTTACGAGAGATGGGACAAGAGCGGATAGTTTCCGTGGCGGCAGCATCCGCACGCTCATTTAAAGACACACCAATATGGCTGGGAACCCAACAAAATTCAACCAACTTAAATTTACTGTGAACAAGAAGCAGCCAATGCTGGAGCTCGACAACTACTGGATGAACCGGATTAAAGGACCCGAGAGCCATGAGGGCACTACGAGAGTCAACAACTACAAAGGAAGACTGACAACGAGAAAGCAGGAGACAAAGAGCATAGAGAATAGCATAAAGCTCCGCTCTGAAGATGCTAGTCTCCGGAAGTAAGCGGCACATATAAGTGCAATCAGGAAAACAACAGAGTAGCCTACACCGTCCGCAGACTTAAACCCATTGATGAAGACGGAAACGGAGCAGGAGTGAGAAGAAAAGTGCTCAAGGAAAAGGCATTTTCGAACCGTAGGAGGGTAAAAGCTTTAGTGATGCGGGTTAAGGATGTACAAAATTGCAGAAGGGAGACTGTCCATGGGGGCAAAGAAGGAACAACACGAAGAGAAATATTAGAAATACGAACTGAAAGAGAATCCTGTAAGCGAGATAACCGGATAGAAAGAGGGAGGTGGTGAAGAGGAACAGGAACCACAGGAGGGGGCAAAAGTTAAAGCACGACAGAGGCGAGAGGAAGGATGTTGCAAGGACCACGCAACATAGCGAAGACAGCCGCACACCCTTAAGCGGACCCGAGGAGAGCAGGTGCAACCGCACACTGACGACCGCTCCAAACTGGCCGAAATAACGCCTCAGCAGCTCCTTTGGAAGTTCAATGGCGCCCCATGCACGCTAACATACGTGATGGCACCACTCCGATTGGAGACGATCACAGTGTCTGCATCTTCTAGCAGGGGCAAGGTCCGCTCCTCGTAACGACTTACAATCGCCCGATACACCTCCTCAGTCGTAAACTTGACAACCGCTCTGTGGGTAGACACCAATTCAATGCCATAAACATCCACCACAGGGATCCGCAGCATGTCACACAGCACTATCCCCACCTCAGGATAGCTAACGCGATTAGAAAATTCGAGGCCAACAGACTTTGCACACACAATAGGGAGGAGGTGGGGGGCCCCCATGGCGCCGACACCCCAAACAACACCCTTCCTCACGCAGCTCCAGGTAGCCAGTTTCATATCAACTGGTGTTTAAACCCTCAAGTTTTTATTAGTTTATACTGTACACCTATGTTGCTTGCTTAACACTCCTCTCTTCTTTCGTTACATTCTAATTTTTTTGTTTTTTCATCAGTGTTAATGGGGCTGTTAATAGAAATTTATCTAAAGATATAAATTTGATAGTCTGAAAGAATGTAATTATTGAGTATATATATTAGCCCCTTAACTGGTAATCATTTCCATTACTCATCTATTTGCTAGTTTTTATATAAATTATTACGCAAACTCTCTGCTGAAACTTCCACTGATATGTATGGAATAAATTACGGATCAACATTCTCTTGCTCCTTATCATCCTTAAATGCTCTCAACTCTTTAAGACATAACTGTAACATGCTCGTGTCCGAAGCTAGACACAAATACAACAAAATATTAAGGATGGTAACAGAGTCCATTTCATGTGGTCTCCATCTCATGTTGGCCTCCGAATGCATGATAGAGCTGATAAGTTAGCCAAAGAATCTGCCTTTAAAGGAGCCGTTGAGTGTAACCTTGGATTGTCAATGAGCAATCTGAGAGCAGAAGTACACCGAGAACTTCAACAAGATCTTGTAGATCTGAGGCAAAGTGAAATTGACACCAGTAATTCCATCTATCATCATACTATCATGCAAGAGGAACCACACATCTATGGATCATCCAATAAAATCAGCAGGCTTCTAGATGTTACTGCTGCTCGGCTTAGACTCGGTTACAAGTATCTCTGGGAATTCTCATTATCTGCCGATGTAGACCTGACCAAATGTAAACTGTGTCAACAAAATTATTCGCACACCCTCCGTCACTATGTGATGGAGTGCGAAAAGATACGTGAATTTAGAGACAATTCTATAACCAATGTTCCAGCGATGTGTAAATATTTCATTCAAAATGATCTGCTACCAGAAATTTTAACCAAATATCCCCAGTTTGCTAACTGTAGGTAGTAACTGAGTGATTGTAACCTATCCACCGCTGCCCACTGGATGGGGGGCGGTGTGCAGGACAAACATATAAATTTTGACACTAGCTCTCCACATATGTCAGTTGCTTAATTTAGAACCTGTACTTGAGGTCGATCTCGAACCCATTGTTGATGTGACGACTTATATTGATTTTTGTAACTAGCTCATCAAGATTGTAACTTGCTTAGCTAAATGAATTGTGGGGTTCAGTCCCTGAGCCCATTATGTGCCTCTGTAACCCTTTCCACTACCGCCCACAAGATGGGTATGGGGTGCATAATAAATGAACTAAACTAAACTAAACTAACTCTTGAATAACATGACTGCAGTTAATTTTATAAAATATAATATTGTCAGCATAAAGTTGAACAGGAAACAAGAGACAAACTTAATAGGTTTATATTTATGAAAGACCTGGGTAAATACTGGTTTGGAAACAAGGTTGATGATTTATGGAACAAATTATCGAGTAACAAATAGACGAGGGATCACTGGGTAATTCCCCAGCCTGTCCTCCTAAGGTTTCCCAACATCAAGAAAACGGTCAATGTAAAGTGTCGTCTCCTAACCTACCAGAGGACCCAAAACAGAAAACGGGACAGTACATAACTTGCGTCAGCCTCTTCCATTTTTTAGTACACAATTTTTGGGCTTATGTAACGCATACGAGCGAAAAGCGACGTTCTTTGTAGGAGGACATGTTGTGTTGAGAGCGCAGGTTAGTCATGTTGTGTTGAGAGCGCAGGTTAGACATGTTGTGTTGAGAGCGCAGGTTAGACATGTTGTGTTGAGAGCGCAGGTTAGACATGTTGTGTTGAGAGCGCAGGTTAGACATGTTGTGTTGAGAGCGCAGGTTAGACATGTAAATGAATTTGGTTGGATATAAATAAGATCTGCCTTGTATTGTAAACAAAAGAAATGCCTCAGTTGGGCCAATATGAGCTGCCTCGTATGCCCCAACAGGCCTTTTTATTTTCCTTAATTTTTATATTTTTAAAATCCACATATGACACAGGTCGGCATATCAGCAGAGAGAGTGGCCAGGACACAAGAGACAGAGGGCGCCTGGAACCACATCTGGGAGAAGGCGCCACTGGGAGCGGGAGGCTCGCTCCTGGGGGAGCCGTGTGTCATCAACAAGAACTGCGCTGTTACCAACGGCGTGTGTGAGAAGGGCCGCTGCCTGTGTGTGCCTCACTACCTCGCCCTCAACGCCTCACTCTGCCTCCCAGGTTCGTGTTCTTGTACAAAGTGCAATTTTTGTGAGTCATCCAGATTTTCTTTCAGCTGGTGCGTCTCCTCTTTAGGGAATACAACAAAGGTTTGTATAAAGTGCTTAACATTACGAGGTTTAATATATATTATACTACCAGGGCTCACCCCATCAGATTCATACACTATATATTGTTCGAATCCTAGTGGGGGTGACAGAGTTCTTAAGAAAACAAGCAAACCCACAATAAACGAGGGTAAACATGGAACAATAGACAATTAGGAGCACCCGAGGATGTATTATAGTTGAGTGTGGACTTCTTCCGGGCTCCCGGTTTACAGCGGGTACTGAGGTAAACACAATGATCGGTGTCAGTATTGGCTCTCCAGTAATGTAACATTTTACTATAACGTGTGTGTGTGCGTGCGTGTACTCACCTAGTTGCTTGCGAGAGTTGAGCTCTGGCTTTGGTCCCGCCTCTGTGTGTGTGTGTATGTGTGTATGTGTGTGTGTGTGTGGGGGGGGGGGTGTGCAAGGGGGGAGGACACTGATATATGGAAATGTAGCTAGAGCTAATTTGTATATGAAGTAAAGGAATTAAGAATTTGCCATCACCACAACTAACATTATCATTACTCAAGGTCAAGGAAAGACTCAATATATGAATAAATGTTTTAAAAAATATAATTTTCGGATGTAACAAGCTAGCTATATCCTTCTTCAAGGTAATGTACACAGTGTCTCGAGAAAGATTGTAGGTTGCATACAAATATTTGTCTTTTAATGCATATATACATATATTGGGCCTTTCCTAGCTTCACCTTCATTCAAGCACTACGACATTGTAGCAAGTTTTCCCATTATCACTATTACTATCACCATCATCTATAGCGTCTCTCGTGTTAATGATCATATTACAAGATGAGAAGACCCTGACGTTCTTCAGGAGCGCTGGTGGGGTTCCCGTGTGCGGTGGACGCCCAGTGTAGCATGAGAGTGGCCAACACCGCCTGCATCCAGGGCTACTGCCGCTGTGGCGCCTCCTACGTCCCCTACCGCAGGAACAACTGTCTTAAAGGTTAGCTAACTGGCTTGGTGTTGGGCTTAAGGCATATATAGCCACCTCTCGACGGTTATTATGGCCTCCACAATACCTTACTGATCACCCGTCAGGTATATTGTAGTCCTGAACATTGTACACGACTAAAGTATACTATCAGTGGATATACACCGAGAAGCGGGGTATACTTCTCGGTGTATATATATCCCTGTGCACAATAGCTCACTGACCAACCATAAATTGTATTTTAGTCTTAAACACTAGCCATGACCAAACTAAATTAGAATTAGAAACTGTATTCGGAATAACTTACATAAATTATTACACCAAAAGTAGAATCCATTTATCGGCTCCTGTATTCCATCTTGGTCACATCATTTCCAAATCGCTGGACCAACCTGTAAGAGGTGAGCCACAGTGTAACGCAACAATACTTAGTGATACTCTGCACCTAGAGGAAATTTACTGAAATTACCTTATTAAACGTCCTTGTTGTATATCAGAGCTAATGTGTGTTAAGCTACAAACATTAAACATGAAGGAATGTGAAAAATAGAAGAAATGGCATAAGGGAAAACTATAATAAAGTTTGTTAAGGATACTGCGAAACCAGCCGACCTCAGCTAGGCTACCTGCCGGTAAATCTAGATAAAAAATATTCAGCATATTAGTATATTTTGGTAGCAGTCTTTCTTGTAAACATATGTTGTTGAATATGACCGAAAAAGTAAGATTGATAATTCTAACACGAATTTTTTCAATATTTCTTATGTTTTTCTTCACTATCGGTGGTAATGAAAATATCAATTCTCCAAAATTCATCTTTAATTAATGGTCTGACGCTTAGAAGCGTTTCGTAAGTGCTTCTTACATTCTCAGACTTCTTTACACTTAACACTACACTTATGAACTACATTTATGATACACTCGATACACTGTGAATAAAACATTTGACATAACCATATTACCCACCTCACCCAAACTGCTTTTTATTGGTTTGGGCGAGGTGGGTACATGAGAATGGAAGTAACTGCAGAGGGCCTATTGGCCCATACGATGCATTGAAGTGGGTAGAATATAGTTGTGCATTAATTGGCTGTTGATTTCTGGTGTTGACTTTTTTATGTGTAGTGCCTCACTGATGTCAAGCCGCCTGCTATCGCTGTATCTATCGATGATTTTTGTGTCGTTTGTTAAGATTTCTCTGGCGATGGTCTGGTTGTGAGAAGAGACTATATGTTCCTTGATGGAGCCCTGTTGCTTATGCATAGTTAATCGCCTGGAAAGAGACATTGTTATCTTGCCTATATACCGAGTTCTTTCGGGCTTACAGTCCCCAAGTGGGCATTTAAAGGCATAGACGACGTTGGTCTCCTTCAAAACGTTCTGCTTGGTGTAGAGTTTTTCCAGATCGTTTCTGGAAACTATCGTCTTTGAGAATGTAAGGAGCCCTTACGTGGCCGTTTATTTGGTTTTATAATAAATTATCAATTGTATTTTCTGATTTTTGTCTGTAGGGATGATGTTCCTATCAACAATATATTTCAGGACCCTTTCCTCCGTTTTACGAGCCGTCGAAAAGAAGTTCCAGTAAAATAGTCTAATAGGGAGAGGTTTTCGTTGAAGACAAAAAAGAAAGGTGAAACGTCATGCGACCTCTGAAGAGTCAACCAACACAACCCCATATTAGACTATTTTACAGGAACTTCTTTTCGATGGCTCATAAAACGGAGGAAAGGGTCCAGATGGATATTGTTGATAGGAACGTGATCCCTGTCATCGAAATACAGCGATAGCAGGCGGCTCGACATCAGCGAGGCACTACACATCAAAAAGTCAATACCAGCAATCAACAGCCAATTAATGTACAACTATATTCTACTCACTTCAATGCATCGTATGGGCCAATAGGCCCTCTGCAGTTACTTCCATTCTCACCCACCTCACTCAATACCCACCTCACTCAAACCAATAAAAGCGAGAGTTATGTCAATGTTTCATACACAGTGCATCGAGTGTATCATAAATGTAGTTCATTTATGTGTAGTGTAGTTCATTTAAGTGTAAAGAAGTCTTTGAGAATGTAAGAAGCCCTTACGAAACGCTTTTAAGCGTCAGACCATTAATAAAAGATGAATTTTGGAGAATTTATATTTTCATTACCACCGACAGTGAAGAAAAACAAAAGAAATATTGAAAAAAATAGTGTTAGAATTATTAATATAATATAATATAAAATCTATTATAATATTATAATAAATTATAATAATATAACTATATTACTTGTGATGGGAAAATGTAGGAGTGTAGATGTTCGGCAGTCCTCCTAATGGCTGGTGTCAATGCCTATAGCATTTACAAAAAAAAAAAAAGACTGCTTGCCTGTTGTCTGTGGTAAAGTAAGGAAGACACGCAAAACACAGTATGAACAATGAAACTTTAATTAATTGAAAAGCAAATAACAAAGACAATCCCTTGGCTATGTACAGTGTAAACAAACAAGTCAAAAACATAACAAAAATGAAGAACAGGGATAATTTACTCTAGGAATAATATAAAGACAAAAATGCAATAAAGGTGCTGAGAATATGGGCGCTAGCCGAGAACCTCCACCAATAAACAGGACGTATATCAGTTGGTTTTCACAGCTTGAGAGCACAAGGATATTCTGACTTCAATGGCTGGATCAAGCCCAGACATCGACTCGTGTAGAGGGCGCTGAGGTGCAGGTGTGCAGTCAGCTGGTCACCAATCAGAAGCAGGCAGGCTGGGAATGGTAGTTGCTGGTTAACGACAGACGAGCCGGCGTGGAGGGAGTGTGGAGTTGGGGGTACGTTTTGCCTCCTGGTCAAAACGTTTTGTGCTACTGGTAGACATATCTTGAAGGTAGCATCTTATTCTTGTATATATGTAAGTAACTTTATATAGGGAAGAGCAAGCTCAATCTCTTTAAAGAGATTATCGCACAACTCTCCCCCGAAGCCTGCTCTTACTGGGTCATGTTACTTCTGATGGTAGAGTGGTAGGTGGAGCTGCCTCTACATCATAGACTCTGGAGAGGGCGTCTACTATGATGTTGTCAGAACCCTTGATGTAATCTCCAGGTTGAAGTTCTGCAGATATAAAGCCCATCGCAGAAGTCGTTGATTGTTGAATTGGGCTTGCTGCAAGAAGCGTAGGGGTTGTGGTCCAAGTAGATGGTGGTAGACCGAGCACCTTGTAGGTACGATGCAAAGTGCTGTAAATTCAGGACGATGGAGAGTAGCTCCTTTTCGATAGTGCCGTAATCCTTCTGGTGTGGTTTTAACTTTTAGCTGTAGTAGCCAACAGGTAGAACCACCTCGCCTCGTTGTTGCATCAGGACACCCCCGATGCCGGTACCACTGGCGTCGACATGGAGGATGAAAGGCTTCGTGATATCTGGTGAGGCGAGAATAGGATTAGAACATGGCAAAGGAGCACTATTACTGTCCTGTAAATAGGTATGAAGATCAGTTAGGATTCCGAGTTGGAAGGCACTGACTCAGTGTTAGTGCTTTCGGGAGGAGAAGCAGGGAAGGTCTCACTGTGGAGGTATGGACCTTTAAATGTGGAGAATGATACCAACACAGTGGGGGGGAGTACCTTGATACTGCTTCAGGAGGTTTACGCGGCACAACTGGGTCTTCCGCCGCCTATCTGGAGTCTCAAGAACGTAGTTGTGGTTGTTTCTGCACTCCTTGATGCGGTAGGGTCCTGAAAACTTTTTTGCAATGGAGAACCTGGATTAGGAAAATATGCCAACACGAAGTCTCCTGGTTTAAATTTCCTTATTTTGCTGCTTTGGTCGTAATGAGTCTTCATCCTCTCCTGAGCTTTCAATAGATTGTCATTAGCAAATTTACGTGCTCTCTAGAATGTGTTTAAGTTTTGAAGAAACTGGGGCACATTCTGAGGGTCACTGAAGGTGGCATTACGTAGAGTCTTTAAATGCTTTGAGAGGAGTACGGCACTTACGTCCGTAGAGCATCTCATAAGGAGATACTCCAAGAGACTCATTGGGGAGACTTTTGAAAATGCACATAATGAGAAAGTTTTTATCCCAGTCCTTCAAGGTTTCATTGCAAAATTTCTTAGGAGTGCTTTAATAGTCTGATGACTACGTTCAAGAGAACCCTGTGAAGCAGGATGATAGGGGCTGGACAATACCTGTGTGATGTTGAACTCTTCCAGTGTCTTTAAGAGATCACTGGTGAAGTTTGTGCCACAGTCACTTTGAACCTCTTTGAGGTCCATACTGGGTGAAGATCTTCGATAGGTGTTTCACCACAGTAGCAACCGTAATGTTCTTTACTGGAACTGCTATGGGGAATTTGGTGGTAGGACACAGGATGGTTAGTATATAGGCGTTGCCAGAACTGGTCCGGGGTAAAGGACCAACACAGTCTATGATGAGTCTGTGGAAAGGTTCTACAGGCACCTGGATACGAGTCAACGGCGCTTTGGGAATAGAGATGTTAGGTTTACCTGTCATTGGATAGATGTCATAGGACCCATTATCACCACACCAGAAATAAATATCTCTTTGATATCCCCAGGTGTGGGGGTTTTCTTTTTTTTTTCACGACTGCAATGCGTACGTCGCCAATGTACATGTGGCAGACGCTTCACGAAGCTGTCGGAATTAGCAAAATAGAAAATACGAGAGCAACCGTACAGGGCCTGGGAGCAGTCGAGTTAGAGTCCTTGTGGGTATCTTCTCAGACTAGCCTCACCTGGTCCTGCTCCACGTTGGTCGTTGGAATCTCCTCAATGATGTAACACTTTAAGGGACTCCTAGGGTCCTCATCAAATTTATAGTTTAGTGACTTACAGGCAACTCGGTGTTGAAGACACTTAGAGCTGAAGGCTTGAGTAATATTGGCAGTATTCAGAAGTGGTTCAACGGAAACACCGCATAAAGCTTAACAGTAGTTTATTTACTAACTTAACCACTA
>WNGS01001312.1:65772755-65782990 GCA_020271785.1 Procambarus virginalis | reverse complement strand
ATACACAGGGTGCTTGATTTACTTTAGATTGGCGTCAGCAAAGCTATGGTTGCATTAGCGAGACTCTTGACGTCTGGCTAATCGACTCGTATCCACTCGTGGAGAAACACCTAACTTAACACAGTTGGCAGCCAATCACTAACACGGCAACCTAACTGCCGGTATGCAAAGGGATCACAAGAGTTCCAACCGGATACTCGGTAATGATGATATGCAATAACAATAATAATCACACAATACTAAATGTGTGGTGTATGTGAAGCTCACATTCACAGACGAATGAAATGCAGTGATACCACACAGATAAACACGCATTCACCGTCGATTCACCTATAACCTGCGACAGGTATAGAAGGTGAGAACTGTGGTTGATCCCTCAGATCAACACAGACACAATAAAACAATGACAAGATCTTGTACTTACAGATAAGGTACCTTTCCTTACGCACTCACTCAGACTCGTTTATACAAGCACTCGTAGGTGGCCTGATAGCTGGTTTCGCTCGTAGACACGGAGGGTACTCGCAGTATTTTGAGATGATTTCGTGAGTAGGGGCGTGCTGTATGCTTAACAGACAGACACACGCGCACACACTGGCACTGACGGTGCGTGAGGTGGTGACGTCACGTCAGAGTGAGGGCGGCGGCTGGCGGCGGCTGGCGTCGGCTGGCGTCGGCTGGCGTCGGCTGGCGGCGGCTGGCGGCAGTACCATGCACTACACTGTACACTGTGGTACAGGTACACTGTGGTAAAGTCACACACAGATTACTTAGGCGGCGGCACTGCCTTAGTTCACTCTGAGTCACTCACAACGATCTTTGTCACCAGGGGTTACCTGATACCAGTCTGTTTCGCTCTGGAGATTTGTCACTTTAGGCTTCTAAACAATATATTCCCACTCGTGATTCTGGCGAGTGTGTGGTATATCGCAAAGACGCTGAGTTAACTTGACGGTGAGGGATAGACGGTGATCAGTCTATTGGCCGGTAGAACAGAACACGTCCTCTGGGTATGGTCGCTCTCACGTGAATGAGTTTGCAAGGGTGCCGGGCATCTCGTGGCACACAACACAAAAGGAGTTACAATTTGACCAATAGCATTGCAGCAAATGAGCGGGAACCAATCATATTAGCTCGTTCGATGAGCAGTAGCAGGAGTGACGTCATGAACACGTCATAGCTGTTATTCTCCATGCGCCGGTTGAGGTTGACCCCAGAGGTCAGACGCTGCTGGCGCCTTCCCCTCTCACACTCTCCTCCAGGCCATGTACTCACTGACCCTATGGTGGCAAGTATGCTTAGCTCCCTGTATCTACTTTGTGCCTGGACATACGGCGGCCTACGTATCATAAAAGTGTTCCTGGTTAAGTGGGCATTCTGGAGATACCCAACATGCCAGAAAACTATCCAGGATTAAGAGAGATAGGCTTTGTGCACGAAGATCTGTGCACTGCAATGCCATTCAAGTCAGCTGTGGGAGCATCTTGGGAGACATACTCCCACACCAGGGTCAAACTTAATCTGTGTAAACACTCTATGCAAATTAAGGGACCTAGTCTATGGAACTCACTTCCTAGTGAATTGAAAAACTGTAAAACTTTTGCCTTATTTAAAAACAAAACCAAAAAGTACTTAATTTCATCTTCTTAGTTTCCAACACTGAGCTTTATTTTTTGCTCTGTACCTAGTGTTACCCAATCTCCTAATTCTTATGTATTTAACACAAACAACCTTTTCATTGTGTTTATTGCTGTCTTCCTTTATGTGCTAGCCATTTGCTGTATTGTGCCTACCAATTTTTGTCAACTACCATTCAAGCTTTCATTGCAATCAATCTTAGCTACCTAAGTGCTTTATTATACTGTACCTACAATTTTCTCTCATCTTTTTTTTTTGCCATGTAACTGTTATCATTTCTTTTTTATAATTTTTGCTAGTATTTACCTACTAAAAATTTTCTTAGATTAAGGACCTGCCCGAAACGCTGCGCGTACTAGTGGCTTTACAAGATTGTAATTACCATATTATATATTCTCACATTCCCAATGTACCTTCTTGTATATGAATAAATAAATAAATAATAAATAATAAATAAATAAATAAATAAATAAATAAGTTATCCATCCTTAGCTGGAACATTGCATCCCTCAAAAAAAGGTTCTCAGATTTACATCACAAAGTAACAACTGAACACATCAATATTGTATGTCTCTAGGAGTGCAGAGTTCCCGCAAGATCATCACCACCGAAATTGCCCTCATTTGTATCTTACAACCTCAGATCCAGTAACTCTTGCATTCTATACATCAAACAATCCCAACCCCATCAACTTCTGCCAGAAAAACAAACTGCCGGTCAATAGTATCATGGAGTGAGGATCTATGTGGGCAACTCTGTCCTCAATGTATTTAATCTATATGCTCCAGCAGGAAAGTTAAATTATATTGATCTTCCAGCCTGCGCTCAAGCAGAGCCCACCATCATTCTTGGTGACTACAATGCTAGACACAAGGACATTGGCGGCTCTCGCTTCAGTAACGGTAATGGGAATCAACTGCTGTCGCTACTAAATAGTCACCAAGATGTGCAGATTGTGGGTGACCTTGAACCCACGCATATTTGTGGAGGCATTCTAGACCTCTGTGTTGGTTTCAAAGTCTCTCACGTCTGGTGCACATCATCTGTTGTAACAGATTTGTTGTCAGATCATCACCCTAGATTGACTACTCTATGTATAGGAAATACCATCCTGCCCGGTGGAACTTTCAAACACAAACGGCTCAGTGTTCCTCCTGCTCGACGAGAAGACTTTGTTGCTCATGTGTCAAAGTGGTACAGCACTTATGATCTCTCCACAGTCCAGACATTTAACGACGATCTAGTACAGAGCATTCAGATGTTTGCTGACCCTTTAGGTCGGCCCCCTGCACCATCCAATAGTCGGAACGATATGAAAGGTAATAAACGCCATGCCTATTACAGTGACCCCAAACTGCGTACTTTGAAACGCACTGCCAGACGAGTTGGGCTTGCATATAGGGAAACACGTACGCCAGCAATGCTCAAGCTCTTTCAGAAAGCGAGGGAGCGCATGACAGAGCTCAGGCAAGATAACTGGGAAACTTTTGTTAACAGTCTCAACTCTCACACCCCCCTCAGCCAGGCATGGAAGGATATTAAAAGAATTAAAGGCGATAAGTTCGGCCAAGTAGCACACCCTCACCCTCTACACAGAGCAAACGAGTTAGTCGATGCTTGGGCAACCACCTCTAGCTTCAATAATCTTCCCCCAGACATACAGTTCAGATTAAATGCTGGTTACGGAGATCGGAAAGGCTCGTTGACTTCATGCTCCACAAGGAAGATGAATGCAACGTGCCATTTACTGAGTTTGAATTACTCGCGGCCCTAAACAAAGGCAAAGCCACATCCCCCGGTGAAGATGGTATCACTTATGACATATTGCGTCTGCTCCCTTTAGTACCAGGGAATCCCCTGCTTGAGCTGTATAATATAAGCTATGTTACTGGGGAACTTCCTATCTCTTGGACCAACAGTATAATCATTCCAATTCCCAAGCCAAATCAAGAGAATGCTTTCCGCCCAATTTCCCTTACTAGCTGCATTTGCAAAACATTCGAGAGAATGGTCCTAAACCGTCTCCTCCATAGAATAAGAACCATGCTATCCCCCCAGATATATGGCTTCATGCATGGAAGGAGTGTGCATCATTGCATCACCACCTTTCTTACCCTGCACACTGAAAAGTCTTATACAACCTTCCTAGATCTTAAGTCTCCCTTTGATATTGCAAATAGACATGTTATCTTGAGTGAGCTTGCAAGAATGAATATTGGTGGTCGGCTTCTTTGTTGGATCAGGGGTTACTTATCCAACAGGAAGTCATCTGTATTTTTCCAGGGGCATAGGAGTGTAACAAGAGACTTTGAACTATGTACCCCGCAGGGTGGTGTCCTCAGTCCTACCTTATTTAATATCTTAATAAACACGCTGTTAAACTCTATACCGAGCAAACCCAACGTCCACATCATTAGCTATGCTGGTGATATAATTGTGAGGAGATGTAGAATCTCCTCAGCTAGTTTTCCTAGTTTCTAGAATAGGCTAGTCGCTCTAGGGACTCTAGAAACTGAAGCTTTCAAATTTACATATACTTGTTGGGTGTCATATGAAAGCTTATGTTAATGCTGGCAGTTAAAACTAATAGAGGTCTGTGATTGCTCTGTAGAGAGAATTACAGCAAATTTTTCCTGTTCTGTGAAACAGAGAGATTTGAGAGGTATAACACAAAACCGTTAGAGGTGGAGGGGGGACAGTGGGGAACGCTGCCTCCCCCCCACCAAGGGAGACGTTGAGACGTTGTGTTAGGCCTCACCCTCCTTGTGACGTCACGCCACGCCACAGGCGAGGGGCCTGGTGATTGGTCTAGGCACCCCTGCTCCTATGCCGAGTTTTGGCGCGAAGAGCTGTTATTGGAAGCGGCACGAGGACAGTGCCGGCTTCCTGCTGATTGGTCAAGACAAGGTAGGGGAGAAATAGGGGATGTGTGTCTCTCGGGCCCGCCAAAGAGTTAGTTTGAATTGGGCAGCCAGGGTGTGAAGAGTGTCTAGGGCGGGGTGGCGGGCCTGCCACCCCCACCACCGTTATCGCTCCTGTCGTTCTGTTTACTCATATTGCATGGCACTCCAGCCACCCTGGGTGTGTCGAAGCCCAAATTTGCGAGAAACTGGGACTTGGACTTTGAATTCCGCCCGACGTCGTCCATGGGGAGGTGACGCCGGCCAGTGTCACCCTGTCACCCCAGTGTAAGAGCGAGTCATGCTCTGGTATGATGGGGTGTTAGTGATTCCCCATCCTCAGTGTGTATACCCCAGCGCCACGTGGCCAACCCCTGGCCACCCGTGCGGCCCGCCCGGCCCGGCCCGGCCCGCCCGGCCCAGTCCCCCCCCACCTTACCCGCGCGCGAGCTGCCCGGGTGGGGTGGGGTGCTGTGACGTCACGCGCCACCCGTGGCCACCCTCCTGAAGGCCACGCAGTGGCCACATGTTGGCCACCACCTTTGGCCACCCCTTTGGCCACATTCCCAGACAGCCTAAGGCCACATCTTGTCGACGCACGAGGAGCAAGCTAAGTGTTGACAGCCAGGTGGTAAGGACCTGGAAATGAGGAAATGTGTGGACGGAAACGTGAGTACTTTATCAGTGTCTCAGATTAGTGGAAATCATAGTAGAAAAGTTGTGTGAGCCCCTAGCCCGCCAGGCTAGGGAAGTAGCTGAGACGCCCGTCATGGCATGCCCAGGTGACTGTGGGCAGTACCTGGAGAGGGAAATTGTCACAGTAAATCACGTAGTGTTATAATTTATATATCTGTAGATATATTGTTGTGTGTAGACTGACTAGAGTTTGGGACCAGTCAGTGTAGAAATCATCATATAAATGATCCAGTCTGGCGATTCTGTATAATCGTCCAGCCTTGGTTAGTGCCATGGTACCTCATTATGTAATTAGGCCAGGTTAGAGTTAATTAAGCAGGCCCGTGGGCAGGGTTATTAGTGATATCCTGAGGTCTGTATATATTCCTGTTGATTAATTACATTGTTATGGAGGCCATTTCCATATGTTTCATTTGCATGTTGCATGTATGATGTTGTGTGGTGAGTCAGTAGATGTGATCGCTGACTGATTGCCTAATGATGTCATTAGCATGGGGGCATGCTGACGGTATCATTATGTGCAGGTTTGTGCAGTGTTATCAGGTATACGTTATTACTGTCCTAGGAACTGTGTTGAGGATTAAAGGGACCCTTTGAGTATTCAGGGAAATTCTCAGTCACTTAATGAGAGCGAGCAATTAGTTAATTTGCCTAATTATGGGAGAATTAGTGCCAGCTGTCCGCGTAGAGCGACGGTGTCTTATATTAACGTAAATTGTCTTGCTGAAGCCCGGGATCGGGCGATCTTTTGCAACGTTTGCAAGATTAGAGGGACAGTAAGATTGGTATACCTTGAGTGTTGCAAAACGTGTGTTATCACTGTGTGGGCATAGTAATTAACGAGTTGCAGTAGCAACCGTATGTGGGCAGTGCTATTTTATAATGTTTGCATGCCATTATATGTGTGACCTATGTAACCTTAGGGTACTTTGTTTCTTTAAGTTGTGTTGAGTACTTGAGGATTCAGTGAGTTAATTAGGGGTAATTAACTGGATAAGGGGGTGCACACTTGAAGTTGTTGAATGTGAGTGCTGTTATGGGAGAACAGTGTTGAACTTGAGCTTGTGGGATACGTGTCCGGTGCAATTAATTGTCCGTGTGACAATTAATTGACCACTCTAGCTAATTATGTAATTAGCATTCTCATCATGAATTCACGTAGTGGGAGAGGATCTGTCAGAGTCTGTCAGTGATAGTGTTAACGTCAGTTGCTCGAGACTAACTGCCTTTCGGGGTTGGGGCAATTAGTGGCTCATGATAATTAGTGGAGTAATTAACGTCTGGAGTCTTGAGGACTCAGATGACTCGGTAAAGCGAGGTCATGGGGTTAGCATAATACGTTATATTAATCATATTCTGTCTGGTGACAGTGGATTAAGTTGCACTCATTGTTAATTAGGTAATTAACTCCTCTTCCGTGAATTCACAGTGTTTGATGAGACCTGCTTAGGCAGTGCGGAGTGAGACGTATTTATGTATGATTAATTATCGGTCCTGGTGACAGTTAATTAATTGCTCAGGTTAATTAGGGTAATTAGCACTCATTAGTAAGTAAAGTAATTAATGATACACAGACTGTTGAGAAGCCACCCACTTGGGGTAGGCTTAGTTAACGTAACTCAATTGGGATGTAATTAGTGGTCCGTTTGACCTTAATTAAGAATTACTCACTGAATACTTGCAAGGAGTCAAGTGTGATGTAATTTAAGAGTTTGAGTTATTGTGACAAGAGGACTTGTGTTAACGTAGAGTACTATCATGTTGTGTCTAGCGTGAGACACTTGTTGTGATTAAAGTAGTACTTGTTGCTGACTGCTGTGATCAGTCAATTTCCATCATTATTCACATAATCAATGTTGTAATTGATTAAGGCAATTTCTTTGGTTATCGTCTAGTGACGAGGGTAAAGTAACTTAGGGATGAGTGGAGCTGTGTCCCAGAATCCCACCTTGCCTGACTTTGTTCACTTTAGTTGTGATAGGGGGAGTCACTGTTAGACTACCCACCTGATTACGGGGGTCGCTCCTGTGGGCGGGAGGACCTTAAGCTTGTGATTAGAGTAGCTGCCACTAGGAAGTCGTGTCACTATTGATTGCTTGCTTGTGTCATCAGTGGAGATTTGGTCAGTAGTTCATGTTGTCAGCCCGAAGTGTCAGCAGGATGGAGCCTGCTGTCATTTCTCGAGGGGCTGTTGAATAGCTGTGTTGCAAATGCCACTGGATTGACATTAACGTAATTAAATCACTCGCTGTGGTGTAACTTAGTCTGTGATATTTTTCTTTGAATTTGCAATATTGCGTCATCAGTGGGCACACCTGTGTTCAGGTTAGTTCAGTATGCAGCCACACAGCAAGGGTTGCTATTTAGCTGTTGGTTATGGTGCCACTGGATGGACATTAACGTAAAGATTAATTTGAGGAAGGGTGCTGGAGTTGCCAGTGAACCCATTAGTTATTGATGTCATTGAAAGGCTACTGATTTGATTGCATTGCAACCGCTATTGCAGGTGTAGACTGCACTGAGGCGTAGAACAGTTAGGAGGTTACTGGAGACGTGTTTCAGAACTCACTGTGTCATTTGTTGTAATTGTGATTATAGATCTGTTAGTTCTTGCTTGCTTGTTGATTCCTCTGTGGGCACGCTTATGTTCGAGTTAGTTCATTATGCAGTCCGAGGGGCTGGTGTCTAGCTGTCATTGTTAGTCACAGGAAGGACTTCGAGTAACGTCATTGACATTCTTTTGTTTTAATGTAGTAGTCTAGTCTCTTGTTATAATAAATTGTTATTTGTTAACGGTCTTTGATGTCAACCTTCAACTATCCTGTGCCACTCCCATGTTCTGATATATAATATTGTTGTTTGATCTTGATATGACGGCTGTGCTCTTGGGAATTCGAATTCCAATTCATAGCGCCACACAACAATAAATTTGATTGTGAGAACCCGTCGGTTACCCTTTATTGGTTTTAACGTCATGTTTAACTAGGAGGAACCAGCGGCCTATTGTGGACAGGTTTCACCCCTGCTGGTGGAAGCCTGGCGGTTTGCTCCCGCTTCTCCTTTTTCTACTGGACTCATGCTTAACTGCCAAGAGCAGCCTTTAAACTTGTAGTCCACCTCCTAAGGGAGGTAGGCGTAGAGAAAAATCTCACAATAATGATACACACCCTGGTATGCTAAAAGCAGAAGTACTCTTAACTCTGTATTAGACTCATGTCGATCTAGGTTTATTACTCAGCAGAGAAACCAAAAGACTAAATCCGGAGAGCTGTTCGCAAGATGCAACTGTCTGATGGCTCCCAGCTTGACTATGTAACAGATTTAAGTACCTTGGCCTTGAGTGTGCCCTGTATGGTCCTGTTGTATTCAGACTCTGTCGTCAGTATAAAGAGAGGCTCCGAGCTCTCAAGGCTGTTGCAGTTATCACTCAGGCTATGGTGCCAATGTCAGAATTGTCAAAATGATGTACCTTGCATACATCAGATCTTTAGTGGATTATGCTGCACCTCTGCTTGTTTTGATGCCTGAAAGAAAGCTTGGAGGGCTTGAAAATTGCAGAACGAAGCCTTGAGGATAATCCTTGGGTGCCCTCGTACCACAAAGATACTTAATATGAGAAAGGAACTTAATATTCTGAGCGTTGTTGATCGTGTTACTGAAATTAACTGTCAAATTGGTATAAAAATGCTTAGGCTAACTCATCCTAATCCTTGCACAGAAGCCCTCCAGATTACTTTATTGAAGATCAGCATTGTTCCAAATGGATAACAAAAACTGGAACTCACCTCAGTATGTATGGGTTCATGATTTGTACCAAGAGAAACAACAACGGCACTTTCCTGCACCGTGGGAAGTTACACCCTTTCCAGTCTTAATCCCTCCCTTTCCACCCAAGAAGCAAATTAGAGATCAGCCCAAGCTTCGTCTTGAGGCAAAGCTCAACGCCTTAAGCCATATTGATGCTCTGTCCACAGAGCATTCTCTCCCTCAAATCATATACACTGATGGTTCCCTATACCGCACCACGGTGCAGCTGGAAGTGCAGTTGTTCTGACAATGGGCGATGGCTTGTAATTTGAGTGGGGAGTCCGTATAAACAATTGGGCCTCTACCCTTCAGATTGAACTATTTGCCTTGCTCCTTGCACTGAAATGTGTACAAGTCTCCAAACTTGATACATTAATTGTAAGTGACTCCTTATCATCCTTAAATGCTCTCAACTCTTTAAGACATAACTGTAACATGCTCGTGTCCGAAGCTAGACACAAATACAACAAAATTATTAAGGATGGTAACAGAGTCCATTTCATGTGGTCTCCATCTATGTTGGCCTCCGAATGCATGATAGAGCTGATAAGTTAGCCAAAGAATCTGCCTTTAAGGAGCCGTTGAGTGTAACCTTGGATTGTCAATGAGCATCTGAGAGCAGCAGTACACCGAGACTTCAACAAGATCTTGTAGATCTGAGGCAAAGTGAAATTGACACCAGTATTCCATCTATCATACTATCATGCAAGAGGAGCCACACATCTATGGATCATCAATAAAATCAGCAGACTTCTAGATGTTACTGCTGCTCGGCTTAGACTCGGTTACAAGTATCTCTGGGAATTCTCATTATCTGCCGATGTAGACCTGACCAAATGTAAACTGTGTCAACAAAATTATTCGCACACCCTCCGTCACTATGTGATGGAGTGCGAAAAGATACGTGATTTAGAGACAATTCTATAACCAATGTTCCAGCGATGTGTAATATTTCATTCAAAATGATCTGCTACCAGAAATTTTAGCCAAATATCCCCAGTTTGCTAACTGTAGGTAGTAACTGATGATTATACCTATCCACTCTACCCGCTGGATGGTGGCGGTGTGCAGGACAAACATATAAATTGTGACACTAGCTCTCCACATATGTTAGTTGCTTAATTTAGAACCTGTACTTGAGGTCCATCTCGAACCCATTGTTGATGTGAAAGACTTATATTGAATTCTGTAACT
>WNGS01001312.1:65758656-65769259 GCA_020271785.1 Procambarus virginalis | reverse complement strand
AAAAAATAATTTTTTTTTTTCAAAATGACATGCGCCTGTGGGGATGACAGGATATTAAACCCCGAGCATGTTAAGGGTTAAAGTTGAAGTCCCTCAGTATCAACAGTCGTGATTTATCTTTATCTGCTTGTACAATAATATCTCTCATGACCATTATGAGGCCCTCTCGTTTGTCATCCAGTTCTTCCTTTGTCCATGTGTTGCTTGCTGGTGGGCTGTAGCCATTTAAAATTATCAGCTTATCATCCTGATTCCAGATCTGCAATGCCATTATGTCAATATCTCGAGGGTTTTCAAATATTAACTCTCTTACCTTCAGGTGTTTTTTCACCAGTACAGCCACTCCTCCTCCCTTCCTAGTTTTCCTGTCACGTCTCCAAACTGAATAGCCTCTTGGGAATATGACTTCATTTATTATATTTCCTTCAAGTTTCGTCTCTGATAATGCTACAATATCTGGGACCCTAAGCTGGATTATATCTTGCAACTCCAAAGTTTTTGTCCTCACTCCATTCATGTTGGTATATACAATTTTCAGGAACATGTTCCCTTTCCCTTTGCTCTTTACTCCCCCTTCCACTACTGATATTGTTGCTTTGTTTTTATGTACCATTTCACAAGCTTTCCAGTCCCTGTCACTTTGTAGAAAAAAGAATTTCTGTCTTCACTTCTATCCCCATTTAGACGTTTTGCCTCAGTTAGGTTCATTTTCAGCTTTTCTCAGTCTTCCTTGGAGAGGTCTTGTCTTATTGACCAAAGTTTGCCAACCTCATCACTGCAATTTCCTGGCATTTCTTAGCACTTCCATCATGTTTTTTACTCCATTGAATGTCACCCTTAAGGGGCGGTTCTTGTCTTTCTCGTATTTTCCTATTCTTCTAAAATCACAATCCCGAATTGTGATTAAAATCACAATTGTGCGGCGTTGGCGGAGCCGCTTCGGCTTGCTTTTGGTGTTGATGTTACTTCTGCCCCGTTTCAGAAGTTGTCTCGTGCATTGTTTCACCTCCGGCCTGCCCATGCGCCGCCCGAGCCATCTTGGTCTTTGGACCGCGTGCTCTTCTTTCTATCTTTGCCTCAGTTTGTTGTGGCCCCTTCCGTTCGGGATTGTTTTTCTAAGGCTCTTTTTCCTGTTGGCTTTGGCCTCGGGGGGTCAGGTTGGAGAGCTTCATGCTCTCCTCCGGCGCCGAGGTTTCTGCTCTTTCTGTCCTGGTGGTCGTTATGTTCGCTTGCAGCCATCTCTTTCTTTTCTGGCAAAGAATGAGACGGCTGCGTTCCGGAGGGGGCCGTGGGTTGTTGATGCTTGGTTGGTTCGGCTGGGGGTGCATCATGTGTTGTGTCCGGTTGTGGCTCTCCGCCGTTATTTGCGCGCCATGGCTTCAGTTGCCGGGGATGCGCTCTGGTTGATCCGGTTTCCCTTCTTCCCTGTTCCCGGGCTCGGGTTTTTCAGGTTGTCCGCAGGTCTATTAAGTGTAGCAAGCCTGTGGTTTTATCCCAGACCCACGACGTTCGTAAATTTGCTGCTTTGGCGGCTGTCTTTGGCAACATGTCTTGGCTGGACATTCGGGCCCGGGGATTTTGGAGATCGAACAGGGTCCTGGCCGCTCACTACCTGGTGAATGTTCCTGGGCCTCATCGGGCCTGCGTTGCTTTGGGTCGACGGTTGCAGCCAGTTGTCCCGACTTCACGTTGAGGAGTGAGGACAGACCGCCGACCGGTAAGTCCCTGGTTTTTTTCCTTATCTTTGGGTAGTTAGCTTCGGGGGAGCCGACGGGGCCCCCCAGAAAACCAGCGTTGAATGTAATGAAACGCCATTTTCTGGGTGAGTTCCGGAGGCTCCCCGGCATCTCTCCCTCACCCTCCCTCTGGTCGGCAGTGTTTTTCGCGTTTTTGACATCCAGCCTAAGAACTAATGGTTGGGTTGCCGACGGTGGGGTCTGGGGCTCCCCCTTTCCCCCTCCGGGGAGGGGGAGGTTGCACAGACGGAGGTGCGGCGACATGATGACATCATGCTGGTTAGCTAATTTCCGTTTGGAGAGTTCTGTCAACCTGTTCGGTCTTCGGCCGCAATAGTTTACCAGAATAGGGGTTTGTTTTTGGGCGCCTACCTTTCTGGGTGCCTATCCCGGTTGATGGCAGACATAGAATGCTCCCAATCATATGGGGGGGGTCTCTATAGGCCATTGCTCCTCGTGCCTCTCTAGAGGGGGCCAGGTTCTGGCTCGTGGTCCCCGGTAGGCAAGAACTCCATGCATTGACTGATGGTAGAAAGTTATACATATCCATTCAGCCTGGATAGCTGTGGGGAGCCTCTGGGACTCGCCCAGAAAATGGCGTTTCATTACATTCAACGCTGGATTTTTCCATGTTTGCCGTTTTCCATATATGCATTTTTATTTTTCAGATACAGTACATTCATACAAATACCTGACTAGTAAATAAACATGTTTGTCTAAATCCCAAACCCTTTCAATTCATTAATCTGTGATTTGTAAATTCATTGACCTTATGGAATCATAAGATATATATATATTATTAAGATTTTCATTAAAGTCAATATTTTAATACTTTACTACAGTATAACTAACTAATTTCAGGGAGAAACCTTTGACTGGCCCGAGCGAGTACCGTTCCGGCTGACTCATAACATGGTAAATGCAATGGGCCCTACAGGATACGAGGGCATATTCAGAAAGTCTTGCGAGGTAAGTTCTTGGATAGATGTTACAGTCCATGTTCCATTATTACAGTGGCACCTCAATTAACGAGTTTAATCTGTTCTGGCACTGAGCTTGTCATGTCGAAAACTCGTCTTAAGAAACAAATTTCCCCATTTAAAATAAAGGAAATAATTTAATCCATTCCACTCCCAAAAACGTCCATACTTGTATAACATTTTATAATGTAAATATTATTGTGCACATGTAATTATAAATGTTTTGTTGTACTGTTTTCATGTTTACCTTATGAAGAGTCGTTGCTGGCTTGAGGGAGACGATGGGGAGGTAGGATGGAGGAGATGGGTTATGGTGTGGAAGGAGAATCCATCTCTGAATCAGACGGGCTCTCTCTTCTTGGGAATTTCACCCCACTGGGACCTTGTTGTGGTTCACTATCTTCATCCCCTTACTAATGGTGCAAATTGTTGATGAGGCCCTGCCATACTACCTTGTGAGATCAGTCACACAGACACCACACTTATGCTTTGCTATAATTTCCTTCTTCAAATCCACAGTAATTGTGTCTTTCTTCATCTTGACAACACTATCTTTAGCAAGCAGCTTCTTTGGCGACATCATGCTTTACAAATTGTAGTCACAAAACCACTAAAAACCCAAAGAAAAATGCAAATAAATCCAGAGGGATGCTTGTTGTGTGCGATACAACAACAACACTGGCGTCGGAGGCGTCCGAGAATTTGCGAGAACCCGCGAGATGCTAGGAAGCACCATGTGGTTTTGCTCGTTAATAGAGGTGAAGCTCGTCAATAGAGACAAATTTGCTGTGAGTGGCTCGCTTGTTACTCGAAATACTCGTAAATAGAGCCGCTCGTTAATCGAGGTGCCACTGTACTTTTTAAATCAACTTTGACAAATTATTTGATTCATATCGTTTGCTCTTTCTAAATTTTTTCACTCCATACATTCCTTATTTGTCATCACTAAGAGGCACTTTTTCTGATAATATTAACCTTATGTTTATGTGTCTCACTTTCCAAACATATTTAAGTTGGTTAATGTTAGCTTCGTTAACCTCCATGCTGTACTCGCCTAATTGTGCTTGTGGGGGTGGCGCTTTGTCTCTTTGGTCCCGCCTCTCAACTGTCAATCAACTGGTGTACAGATTCCTGAGCCTACTGGGTTCTATCGTATCTACATTTGAAACTGTGTATGGAGTCAGCTTCCACCACATCACTTCCTAGTGCATTCCATTTATTAACTACTCTGACACTGAAAAAATTCTTACTAATGCCTCTGTGGCTCATCTGGGTATTAAGTTTCCACCTGTGTCCCCTTGTTCGTGTCCCACCCGTGCTGAAGAGTTTGTCTTTGTCCACCCTGTCAATTCCCCTGAGAATTTTGTAGGTGGTTATCATGTCTCCCCTTCCTCTTCTGTTTTCCAGGGACATGAGGATCAGCTCCTTTAGCCGTTCCTTGTAGCTCATTCCTCTCAGTTCCGGGACGAGCCTGGTAGCATACTGCTGAATCTTCTCTAACTTTGTCTTGTGTTTAACTAGATATGAACTCCAGGCTGGAGCTGCATATTCCAGGATTGGTCTGACATAGTGGTATACAGGGTCCTGAACGATTCCTTACACAAGTTTCTAAAGGCAGTTCTTATGTTGGTCAGTCTAGCATATGCCGCTGATGATATCCTTTTGATGTGGGCCTCTGGGGACAGTTTCGGTGTGATATCAACCCCCAGATCTTTCTCTCTATTTGACTCTTGCAGGATTTCACCTCTCAGATGGTACCTTGTGTTCAGCCTCCTGCTCCCTTCGCCTAATTTCATTACCTTACACTTTCCTGAGTTGAACTTTAGCAGCCATTTTCTAGACCATTCCTCTAGTTTGTCCAGGTCATCCTGTAGTCTCTGTCTATCTTCATTCGTCTTGATTCTTCTCATAATTTTTGCATCATCAGCAAACATTGAGAGGAATGAGTCTATACCCTCCGGAAGATTGTTTACATATATTAGAAACAGGATGGGTCCAAGTACTGGGCCCTGTGAAACTCTGCTGGTGATATCTCGCCACTCTGATGTCTCCCCCCTCACCGTTACTCGCTGTTTCCTGTTGCTTAAGTACTCCCTTATCCACTGGAGCACCTTCCCTTTTACTCCTGCCTGTTGCTCCAACTTTTTTAACAGCCCTTTCTGGGGGGAGCCCCGTCGGTTCCCCGGAGCTATCCCAGGCTGATATGCTAATGTCAGACTTTGGCATCAGTCATGTGTATGGAGTTCTTAGGCCTACCGGGGACCACGGCCAGAACCGGGCCCCCTCAGAGAGGCAAGGGGAGCAATGGCCTACAGAAGCCCCCGTGTGATTGGAAGCATTCTATGTCTGCCGTCGACCGAGACAGGCACCCAGAAAGGTAAGCGCCCCAAAACAAACCCCTATTCTGGTTAAAATTGCTACCAAAAGCTGAACTAGTGGATAGAACTCCCCAACAGAAAAACAAGCAAACTAGTATGACGTCACACGTCACCGCGCCGCTGTCTGCGCAGCTCCCCCCTCCCTGGGAGGGGGAAGGGGGAGCCCCAGACCTCCCACGCCGGCTATCCACCCATTAGTTCTTGGGCTGATGCTATAGGCACCGGTTATGTGCTCCGGCTCCAGTGGTTGTTTCAGCACTGTACCTAGAGTGTGGTGTCTGTTTTCTAGGTGGTGCGTGAGCCGGGAGTGATTCTCCAGTACTCGGGCTGCATGCGCCTAGGATTCCCTTCCCTAGGTGCCCTGTAAGTACTGCCCTTGGGACTTGGGGCCACCTTCCACAAGTTCCTTGGGGTCTGCCCCTGCTAGGCCGTTTACTGCTTGGTTTTCGGCCGCTCTTTGTGTGCTCGGGTGTTCTGTCTCCCTTGTTCACTTTAGGGTAAGGGGCAGTTTTGCACTGGTGGGGCGCAGGGTACTGTGCAGCTTGTCTTTCCCAATCATGGCGGCCAGCTCTGTTCCGCTTGGGTACGCTGTCCTCTTGCTGGGTTTTCTTTTTCTTTTTGTTTATATACCTGGTGGGGGGGGGGGTCTGCCTTCGTTCTTGCCCCTGGTGTCCCTTGTGTTCTGAGTATTTCTAGTGGTACCCCCTGCTAGGTCCCCGTGAGTGTACACGTCCCGGGGGTTCAGCTCTTAGAAAGTTGTTTGGTAGTTTTGGGTGCCGGTTAGCAGTACCCTGCCTGGGTTTACCTGAGCGCGAGTCTCGGGACCCTGGGAAACCCCTGGGGTCGCGTGGGTCCGATGGATGTGACCCCAGAGTCCCCCCTCGCTTCCAGCGAGTTTGAGGGTTGCTCACCCCTTGTCTCTGGGTGACTCTCTGTTTTGCCTCCATCTGCTGCCTGTGGGGTCGGTGACACCTTCGACCCAGAGTCCTGCGAGTTTGTTGCTTGTTGTGGCTTGGTTACCCAGTTGTGCTAAGCGGGTGCGGGCAGCAGGGGCGTTGCACTTGTGCCTTGGTGGTGGCAACGCTCTCGTGGTACCTCCCCGGGAGCCCCGGGGCTGCCCCGTTTTGGTTCTTGTTTTTCCCCTGGAATCCCCTTCCTGCCTGCATCCGGTTCCTTATCGTCTGTGGGTTCAGGGCGGGGTTTGTTGGTGTTGAGACTCAGACAGTCTCGGGGAAATCCCCTTCCGGGGTAGTGAGGGGGGCATTTGAGCCTGTTCCTCCAACCGTGTTGTAAGAGTCTGCCAGTGGGCTCCCTTTCTTAGTATTTTTCATGGCTGCCCCAGTTTTCTGGTACGGCCGGGGCTTTGGGGGGACGGCTCGGCCCCGGGGCCTGTCGTGTGGGTTCCTGGGGCTGGGGAGGGGCTGACTTGGGGGGGCCTTGGCCCTGTAGGACCCCGTGGGGGTTTTTATCCCCCTCTAGGCGAGGCTTGTGGTTACGCGGAGTAGGGTTTTTCCTCCCCACTCGCCGTACGGGCTGTTGGGCGTCGGCCCCTCCCCGGGCTCGGTTCCTTGGCCATTGACTCGGTTGGTTCCATCCTGTGGGTGGGTGTTTCCCCCACCCCTTTTTTGGGACGGTGTTTTCGTCATGTTTCCCCGTTCTGGGGTTCTACGTGACTGGTCTCGGGTGCACCTGCGCCTTTGTGTGCCTTCGGGGCTGGTTTTGGCTTTCATGTTCTCGAGGGTTCGGGAAGGTTTTTCGCTACTTCCAGCATTATTGGAACGTCTGTCAGCTCCTCGTCCTTGTCGCCGTTTTGGGCTACTTGCGGTTGGGCTGCTTGTGGTCAGTGGCCCTGTTGGGCTCCTTATGGGCCGGTTGGGCTACTTGTAGCCCTGTTGGGATAATTGTAGCCTTGTTGAGCTGCTTGTGGCACAGTTGCGTACCTCTTTGGTCTCTGTCTTCGCTTCGTTGGCCGGTTTTATTGTTCCTGCTAACTCTTTTGGCTACTTTTCTAGTGCAGTAGTCCTGGTTGCCGCCTTCCCGCAGAGAGGGTTGCGCGTTTTCGGCCAGTGTGCCAGGCGCGTGCGCCGCGGAGTTTGTTTTGGTCTGGGCGGTGTGTAGTGCTGGTGTTAGACGCCTTTTTGCTCCAGTGCTTCGCCTCTCGCTCTTCTCCCTTGCTGAGGTATGTGCCCCTTCGCTCCGGGGGTGTCCTGGTTCCAGTTGTGGGGAGGCCGCCGAGGTTTTCCCTGTGTCATGGGTGTGGGCCGCCTTCTTCTCCTCTACCCTGCTCTCCTGCAGGTCTGGCTCTGGTGTCTTCACCTGGCGGTGCTCCCAGGTTCTTCTGGGCTCGGTTGAGTCGTGTCACTTCGTGCCACCGTTCGCCAGGTGAGTTTCTGCGGTCTGGCGTCTTTTGGCAGGGCGCTGGATGCGGTGTTATATACCTGTCTTTATTTAGGTATCTTTTTGTACGACTGAGACCGTTTCGCACACCGGTGTCTGTCCCTTTTTCACCCTTTCCTGTCCCACTCTTTTGCATGTCCAACCCATGCTAGGGTCATTCAGGGGTCCCGCCTTTGTTAGTGTTATGAGGTGTGGGGGTTGTGGTGTTGGTTCTGTACTCACCTGGTAGGGCTCCTGGCTGTGCTTGCAAGGTTTTTGCGCTCTGGCTCTTGGGTCCCGCCTATCTGGTAGAACTTGCGGGATAGTACCAGTGGAGTGCAGTGGTGCTATAGGCACAATCGGGGAACACTGTATATCCTTCAGAGGTCTGCAGTTGTTACACGACCTACTTGCGAGCATACGCCTTATTGCTGGTACCTTACCTTGGGGTTACCTTGAGGTGCTTCCGGGGCTTAGCGTCCCCGCGGCCTGGTCGTCGACCAGGCCTCCTGGACTGATCATCCTGGCTGTTGGACGTGGCTGCTCGCAGCCTGACGTATGAGTCACAGCCTGGTTGATCGGGTATCCTTTGGAGGTGCTTCTCCAGTTCTCTCTTGAACACTGTGAGGGGTTTGCCAGTTATGCCCCTTATGGTACGTCCGTGGACTTCCGGGGCACACTACCTTGCTTTCGAATAAGAGTTATGGCACATCATGGTTGTGGGGAGTATGTGGGCCTGCGGGCCGCTCCATGCGGCTGCATGGTGGGCCTCCCTCTGGCCGGTCTAGCCTGGCCTCGGGCCGGGCTTGGGGTGTATATGAGCTCCCAGTTCCCCATCCAGCAGGTTTTGAGCGGGGTTTCTCCGCCGTCGGTCGCCTGGTATGCGGGTTCCTGGCCTGCTGGGTTCTGTCGTGTCTCCATGGGCCCTGTCTGGGGTCTGTCTGCTCCATTCTCTGCCTTTGCGGAAGCGAGTTGCTCTTTACCTGTGGTATGTTGAGGTGGTGCCTGTTGCTGCTACTGCACGTGTGCGTTAGTACCGTGTTCGCGGTGGCGTGTCTTTATTCCTGGGGTTTTTATGCTTCTGCTTTTTCGTCCTGCCTCCCCCCAGTCGTTTTCCTGGCATCTCCTTGGTCAGTTTTGCCTGCACTTGCTGCCATGTTGGGGGCGTGGTCAGTTTCCACTGCTTCCTTGCTTGTGCGTTCCCTTGTTTTCCTCCTCTGCCACAGGGGTGTTCTGCGTGTGTCCTGGCTTCTTGGGCTTTTTCTGTGGGGAGCCCCTACGGCTCCCTGGAGCTTATCGGGCTAATGTATGTTATGTTAGACCGGGACACTAGCTATGGAGTTCAGACCTACCAGGGACCAGCGCCAGAACCTGGCCCCTTCAGAGAGGTTTCAGGGAGCAATGGCCCTGGAAAACCCCATATGGTTGGGGGTTTTCCTTATCTGCCATCGACCGGGTTAGGCACCCAGAAAGGTAGGCGTAACAAAACAAACCCCACATGGTAGAAAACTACAACAAACCGAACAGAGAGGTAGAAAAACTCCCTACAATCACAAGGAAAACAATCAAACAATCACTTTACTGCCGCGCCGGTTGTCCGCGCAGCCCTCCCCTCCCCGGGAGGGGGAGGGGGGGGCCCCGGACCTCACCGCGCCGGCTGCCGTCAGTTCGTAAGCTAGTGTCAACCGGGATACACGCTTCTCTGGCCTCAATTTCCTTGGCGGTGTTTGCCTCGTGTGGCGTTCTCTGCTGTTTTGTGGTTTGCGGTGGCCAGGAGTATTTCATCAGTGCCGGGGCTGCATGAGTCTAGGGGTTCCCTTCCCTAGGCGCCCTGTGAGTACTGCCCTTGCGTGTCAGGGTTATCTTCTCTGGGGCGTTCGGGAACCGCTCCCGTAGGGTTCTTGCTGCTCGGCATTTGCCTCGCCCTTGGGGCCAGCTGGGGCTTGGGGCCCTGTTTGGCCTTGGGTAGGGAGTTGGTGTTGTGCTGGTTAGGGCGCCAAGGTGTTGCGCTGCCTGCCACCTACGCGGCGGCCGGTTCCTGTTGCCTCTGGGGACGGTGTACTTTGCGGGGTTTTTCTTTTGTTTTATTTTCTTGCCTGGTGGGGGTCTGCATAGTGTGGCTATAGTTCCACTAGTAGTGTTTGGCAGCCCTCTGCTAGGCCCCGTGCTTGTACACGTCCCGGGGGTTTTCAGTATTAATCTTTACCCTTGTTTTCGGGTTTCTTAACCGGTTAGCAACACCTTGCCCGGGCTTCCCGTAGTTGCTAACCTACGGGCCCTGGAAACCCCTGTCTGGGCTCGGGAGACCATTGCATGTGTCTTCCGGGTACCAACCCGTCTTGTACGGGATCGTTGGTTGCTGTGCCTTTGTCTCTAGGTGACAGTCGCCATTTACCTCCGTCATGCTGCCTGTTGGGTCCCTGACACCTTGACCCGGAGTCTTGCGAGAGAGTTTCTCTGCTTGTTCTCCAGTACTCCTGATGTTATTGCTATTCAGAGTACAGGCGGCATCCGTGTTGCAAGCTAGGTTAGGTTGCTGCAACATGCTAGGTTGGTTTCCCACTCGGATGCCCCGAGGCCGCCCCGTTTTGGTTAGGTGCTGTTCGCCCTCCTCCCTCCCTGTTCCCGGTTCCGGACTGCGGGTTTCGGGGTCGGGGCGGGGTTTAGTTGGGGCAGAGGCTCGGGCGGTTTTCGGGGCTGCCCCATTCGGGTTGGGGGACGGAGGTTTTAGAGCCTGTTCCTCCAGCCAAGGCTTCTGGGGCTTACCAGCGGCCCGTTTCTTGCTGCCTTTCCCATGGACTCTTTCTTTTCTTTAAGGGCGGAGGGCTTGGAGGACGGCTCTGCCCCGGGGCCTCTGTTGCTGGTTCCCGGGGCTGTGGGGATGCCTGCTAGCAGTTCTGGGGCGGTTTGCCCCTGCCGGGTTTTTTCTGCTTTTGGCGGAGTTTTAGCCCATCCAGTCTGCTTGCTTCCCACTTTTGCTGGCGTGTTTTGTCTCTTAGCGTCCAGCACAGCCCCTGCTGGCGGCCATTTTCGTCTGCCTGTTTCCCGGCGTGGCCACCAGGGCGGCGTTGCGGTTTGTTTACATACGCCTGGGTGTGCGAGCGAGCGTCTGGGGTGAGTTTTTTCACCCTTT
>WNGS01001312.1:65711007-65726329 GCA_020271785.1 Procambarus virginalis | reverse complement strand
CCTCTCCTGTCGGTTGCCGGTTGTGCAGGTTCCGGCGCCTTTTGGGCTCTGTCTTCACGTTTACTCCTGTGGGTGGCGTCTGCCTCCTCCACATGGCTTTTGGTGCTTTTTGCTTCTCTTCCCCTCTGACATTCCTCAGGTTCTTTTTAGTGTCTGTGGCTCCTTTGGGTGCACACTACCTCCTGTGTCCCCTTGGGCATACCAACATATGGTCATAAGTACAGTGGACCTGCGAAGGGACTATTGGCCTGTACGAGGCAGCTACTCTTTCTTCCCATCCGTTCCCACTCCCGTACGTGTCCAACCCGCCCTTGCACCGATCGTAGGGCCCCATCACCGCGTTACGTGGTGATTGGTTCCGCGCATCACCGGGCCTGTTACTGTGCCGGTCATTCCTCCGGCCTTTCCTTTTTCTGCGCTTATCCCTTTTATGCCCGTTGTTTCGTGCCCTCAATGTGCCACAAGGGTGGCGTGTGCCACTATCCCAGTTTCTACTGTTTTGTAGTGATTGGTCAATAAACACTTACACTAACGAACTACTTATCTTTTGTTGAGTATACTGTAGTTGCGGGTGTTGTTGTGGCGGGCAATGGTGCTGTTTGGGCACACTGGGTGTCGGTACGGTGTCTCGCATGTCTTTCTAGACCACACTTTCAGGTAGACAACTTCTTATTCGTTGTTGTTGTTCTAGATTCAGCTACTCGGGACAAGTTCCAAGTAGCAAGGGCTATGGTGCGCCCTTAACTTACCTGGCACAGGAGAGGGGCAAGCAGCACGGGCTATGGTTAGCTTCATGAATGGGAGATGTCTTCCATGAGTTATTATTCGCTACTCTGCTGGTTATATGCTGGGGCGCCGCCTCTCAGTTCTCCACAGGTTGGCAGGACTTTTCCTTGGACATACGGAACGATTTGGGTTCCGTCTTTGGTACTTTGTAGAGCTTTGCTTCTCTAGTTAGGCTCATGCGTTTGGAGCGAGTATCTTCTTGGGATACTCTACTCACTCCGCTACCCATGTTCACTGTTCCATCCTTGTTTACTCTTCCCCGCTTGGCGGGATTGCGTCGATGGCTCCTGACTGGGGTGTTTGGTGTGGTGTTTGGTCACCGTGCATGTCTTTCGTGCCTCTTTGTCCAAAAATTTTCTTTGTTGTCCTGTGGGGCTCTGCCCCGCGTTTCAGGGCTTTTGTTTTCATTGTCGACCCCTGGGTTTTTCCCTGTCTGGACACTTTCTTGACTCTCTTCGGTGCCTGACTGCACCTTGCTGTCTGTCCGGTCCCTCAGTATGTACGCGCTCCTCTACACATTTTGTGGTTGGTCGTGTGCGTTACTTCCCGGCCGCTTCTTGAGCCGTGTTCGTGGTTTTCCTTACCTGATTCCGTTTCCCCCCCCCATGTTGCGTTGTCTGTGGGGGGGGGGGCGTTTCGATCTGCCGCTTCTGCCTTCCTGGTTCTTTTTCTTGAAACCGGGTTTGCTGGGTTCCGGTCCTGGTTTCGGTTTTTCTTTGTTCCTTTTCCGGACCGGGTGTGTTTGCTTCCTGTGGTTCTTGTCCTCGGGAGTTCTCCTCTTGGATCCCTCGGGGTTGCGTGTATCATTCTTCCCTGCTGGAGCTGGTTATGTTGCTCCGTTGGGTTGCGGGGTCGCTGTTTTAGATTTGCGTTTTGCGCTTTCGGTCGTGGGGTTCGTTTCTCGTCGTTTGTGTCGGCACAGGTGGGTTCGTTCTTGGTCTCCCACCTGCGTGTTTCGTCTCGGGGTCGGTGTGTGGTTTTCCTATCACTGCGAAGGGTCCTTCGGTCTTTGATAGGGTTGGCTTGTCTTCCCTTCGGGGTTGTTCTGGGACCGTCGTCTGGGATTGTCCTGTCACCTCATGTTGGGAGGTGCTGGCAGAGCCGCTCCTGCTTGCATTCAGTGTTGCGATTCCTTCTGCTCTGTTCCACTTGCTGTCCTGGGCGTTGTTCCCCTCTGCCTTGCTCTTGAGTTTTGGGGCCGTCCTGGTCGTTGGCCTGGGTGGTCTTGTTCTTCTCGTTTTGGTCTTTGTTTTGTCTCTGGTTTTGGTTGATTTAGTTAGGACGTGTAATCTCTGCCTCCCGGTTCCTTCCCTGTTTTACTTATCTTTGGGTAGGTAGCTCCGGGGAGCCGATGGGGCTCCCCCCAGAAAACCAGCGATGAATGTAATGAAACGCCATTTTCTGGGTGAGTCCCGGAGGCTCCCCGGCATCCATCCCTCCCTCCCTCCGGTCGGCAGCGTTTTTCGCGTAATTTGACATCCAGTCTAAGAACTGCCAGTTGGATCGCCGGCGTGGAGGGTCTGGGGCTCCCCCTTCCCCCTCTCGGGGAGGGGGGGGTTGCGCAGAAGGTGGCGCGGCGACTTGATGACGTCATGCTAGTTAGATAATTTTGTTTGGGGAGTTCTGTCCACTCGTTCGGCTTTCGGTAGCAATAATTTCACCAGAATAGGGGTTTGTTTTGGGGTGCCTACCTTTCTGGGTGCCTGTCCCGGTCGATGGCAGACATAGAATGCTCCCAATCAACAAGAGGGTTTCTATAGGCCATTGCTCCTCGTGCCTCTCTGAGGGGGCCAGGTTCTGGCTCGTGGTCCCCGGTAGGCAAGAACTCCTAGCATTTTGACTGATGCCAGAAAGTAATAAATATCCATTCAGCCTGGATAGCTCCGGGGAGCCTCCGGGACTCACCCAGAAAATGGCGTTTCATTACATTCAATGCTGGTTTTTTATAGATTTTCTCGGAGGAGCCCTGTCGGCTCCCCGGAGCTATCCAGGCTGAATGGATATGTATAACTTTCTGGCATCAGGCAATGCATGGAATTCTTGCCTACCGGGGACCACGGGCCAGAACCTGGCCCCCTCTAGAGAGGCACTAGGAGCAATGGCCTATAGAGACCCCCCGTATGATTGGGAGCATTCTATGTCTGCCATCGACCAGGATAAGCACCCAGAAAGGTAGGTGTCCCAAAACAAATCCCTATTCTGGTAAACTATTGCGAACGAAGACCGAACAGGTGGACAGAACTCCCCAAACGAAAATTAGCTAACCAGCGTGATGTCACCATGTCGCCGCGCTGCCGTCTGCGCAACCACCCCCCCCCCTCTCACCAGGAGGGGGAAGGGGGAAGTCCCAGACCTCACCATCGACAACCCAACTATTAGTTCTTAGGCTGATGGGATCTGGTGCGGTCGTGCCTCTGGCTCCAGTTTTCCGTTGCAGTTCTGTGCCTTGTGGTGTGAGCTGTCCCTTCCGGTGGTGTGTGGGCCAGGAGTAATATTCCACGGTGCTCGGGCTGCATGCGCCTAGGGTCACCTTCCCTAGGTGCCCTGTAAGTATTGCCCTTGGGGCTTAGGGCCACCTTCCCTGGGTCACCTTGGGGTCTACCTCCGCTGTGCAGTGTACTGCTCGGTACTTAGCTGCCCTTGGGGTCAGCTGGGGTTTTTCTTGCCCTTGTCTGTCTCTGGGTAGGGGGTAATTTTTGTCACTGGCAGGGGCGCAGGGTACTACACAGCTAGTTTTCACCATTAACAGCGGCCGGTTCTGTTCCACCCGAATGAGTTGTCCTCTTGCGGGGTTTTTCTTTTATTTTTGTTTTCTGCCTGTTGGTCCCCCATTGCTGTTCTTGGGGTTCATCTATATCTTTATTCCTCCATTTTTTGTTGGTGGTACCCCCCGCTTGGCCCCCGTGAGTGTACACGTCCCGGGGGTTCAGCTATAGCAGTTTGTTTATTAGTGTTGGGTGCCGGTTCGCAGTATACTGCCTGGGCTTCCCTTAGCGTGTTACCAAGGCTAAGGGTCCTGGAAAACCCCACGGGGGCTCTGTGGTCCGATGGATGTTACCCCTGAGTTCCCCCTCGCATCCTGCGAGTTTGAAGGTTGCTCTGTCCCCTTGTCTCAGGGGGACACTCACCGGTTTTGCCTGTGCCATGCTGCCTGTTGGGTCGGTGATTGTTTTGACCCGGAGTCGTGCGACGTATGTTGTCTGTATGTTCTCCAGTTCACCCAGGCTACAGTGCCTGATATGCGGGTTAGGGCAGCTGAGGCATTGCATGCTCACTTTAGGTTGCTGCAACGCGCAAGGCTCGTTGCTGCCCCGGATGCCCCGAGACTGTCCCGTTTTAGTTATCGGGACCTGGACTTGGGGGTGGGAGTCGCTTCGGCTCTGGTTCCATCCGCCCCTCCGAGTCCTTCCCCTTCTGTTACCCGTTCGGTCCCCACCCCCTTGCTGCCAGCTCCTAAACGTCTGAGGGTTTTGGAGCCGGGGATGGGTTTAGTTAGTTGTGAGACTCGGGCAGTCTCGGGGGTGTCCCCTTCTGGGGCGGTGGCGGAGGCATTCGAGCCTGGTCCTTGTACCGGAGCTTCTGGGTCTGGCCAGTGGACCTCTTTTGTTCCTGCTTTTTTGGCTGCTCCCACCTTTTCTTTGGGGGTGGGGGCTCAGGAGGATGGCTCTGCCCCAGGACCTCTGGGCAAGGTTCCTGGGGTTGGGGAGGGGTTGGCTTGGGGGCCTTGGGCCCCGTTGGACCCCGCCTGGGTTTTTCTACTCTCTGAGCAGGGCTTGGTGTTACAAGGAGAGGGGTTCTCTTTCGCTCCCTCCGTGTACAAATTGGATTTGGTGTCCACCCCTCCCAGGGTTTGGTTCCGTAATCCCGCGGGTTCTTCGGTTCCATCTTTCCAGAGGTTTCCGGCTTCCCATGTTTCGTCTTTGGAGGTGCGGGAGGCCTTGGCGGCTTACCTCTTGCGTGACCCAGATTATGCCTTCATGATGGATCTGCGTTCCTTCGTGTACAGATCCCCTGGTTCCTGCTGGTTTTGTTATGAAGTTCCAGAGTCGTCCTGGTTGGCAGACTGTACTCTATTTTCGTTGGAGGCTTGGCATACGTTCTGTCGGTCCCGCGTGCTTGAGTGGCGAGAGGTTTCTATAGCGTTACAGGTTTTCCTGGGAGGCAACTTCGAGCATCTGAATACTTGCTTGTTCGCCCCCTGCCCTTCCTCGGGAAGTTGGTGTCGTGCAGCTTCACGTGCAGGTTCCTTTCCTCTCAACTGCCTTGATTGCAGAAGATTTGCGGACTCGTGGCCTGCTTGCTTCGACTCTGTGTTTCTTTTCCGTCCTTGAGCTGTCCTCGGATTGGCTCGAGTTGGATGTGGGAGCGCTTGGGGCCGCTGCCGGGTTCGGTGCGCTGCCGTCTGCGGTGTGGGCGTCGTCTGCTTTGTCGAAGCTCTTTGCGCCCATCCTGCGTGATGCGGTTTCGCGGTTCTATGCTTCTCGCCTCACAGGTCGTCAGGCGGTGCTGGCTACCTCCTTGGAGTCCGCCTGGGCCCTGGCTCTTCGTTTGTCTTCGCCCTTTTGTCCGTTGCTGTTTGTAGAGTCTGCTGTGATGCAGTATCTGCAGGCGGCCTCGGTCAGTTGTCGGCCTATGTCTGAGTTGTTGTTGCTTTCGTGGTTCGTCCCATTGATGGGGCAATGGGGGGGCGGCTCACCCAGTTTGCTCACGCTTCGTCCCATGATTCGTGGGCTTTTCGTGTCGTTTTGTGCGGCCTGTGGTGGCGTTGGGTGACTCTTCCTCCCTCAGGGGGGGGTTCGGGGCTGGCGGGGGCAGGCCTCTTTTCCTGCGCTCTGTGGGGTCATCTCGGAGTGGGTTCGCTTGGGCGTGGTCGAAACGACGTCGTTCCTCAGGTGGGTTTCCCGCCTGTTTCCAGTCCCGAAACGGGACTACGTGGACCTTCGGTTCATTCTGAACTTGTCCCTTCTGAACCCGTGGGTTTTGTGCCCCTCCTTTCGGATGACTATGCAGTCCCAGGTCCATCTTATTTTGGAGGGGGGCGCTTGGATGGTGTCCCTGGACCTCAAGGACGCATATTGGCACGTCCTGGTTTATCCGAGGTTCAGGGACTGGCTCGGTTTTGTTGTGGGGCGTCATGGTTACTGCTTTCGTTGTCTTCCCTTTGGGTTGAATCTGGCACCTCGCGTTTTCACACGCCTTACTTGGGTCGTGGTGACCCACCTGCTTCTGCTAGGTGTTCGGGTGCTGGCCTACCTCGATGACTGGCTGGTTTGGGCTCCCAGCCAGTCCGCGTGTCTGCTCGCCAGGGATTTGGTTCTTTACCAGCTCGCCGGGTTTGAGTTCTTGGTGAACTGGAGGAAGTCCCATCTAGTTCCCTCGCAGGTTCGGTCTTGGCTGGGTCTGGTTTGGGACGCTCGCGCTGCTTCCTTGTCTCTTCCTCCGGCGGCTCTCTTGCACCTGCGGTCCCGTCTTCACCCGTTTCTGAGGGATTCCCGGGTCACGAGGCAGTTGCTCGAGAGTTTGTGTGGGAGTTTGAACTTTGCCATGATGGTCTACCCGCCGGGTCGGGTGTGGCTTCGCCGGCTGCTCTGGTTCCTTCAGGGCCGTCCCTACTGCCTCTCGCGATCGTTGGGATCCGGGAGCTTTGCGTCGGTTGCTGCGTCGCCGGCTTCCTCTCCGGGTTTTTTGGGGTTCGGTGCCTTGGCGCCTTCCCAAGCCCTCGTTCGATGTGTACACGGACGCATACACATCAACCCAAGTAAATGCACAGTAATGAAACTAGGCAGTGGAAACAGGAGGCCAGACACAGGATACAGAATAGGTGATGAAGTACTTAATGAAACAGACAGAGAGAAAGATCTAGGAGTTGATATCACACCAAACCTGTCTCCTGAAGCCCACATAAAGAGAATAACGTCTGCCGCATATGCGAGGCTGGCTAACATCAGAACGGCGTTCAGGAACCTGTGTAAGGAATCATTCAGAATCTTGTACACCACATATGTAAGACCAATCCTGGAGTACGCGGCCCCAGCATGGAGCCCGTACCTTGTCAAGCACAAGACGAAGCTGGAAAAAGTCCAAAGGTATACTACTAGACTAGTCCCAGAACTAAGAGGCATGAGTTATGAGGAAAGGCTGCGGGAAATGCAACTTATGACACTGGAAGACAGAAGAGTAAGGGGGGACATGATCACAACCTACAAAATCCTCAGGGGAATTGACCGGGTAAACAAGGATGAACTATTCAACACTGGAGGGGCGCGAACAAGGGGACACAGGTGGAAGCTGAGTACCCAAATGAGCCACAGAGACATTAGAAAGAACTTTTTCAGTGTCAGAGTAGTTAGTAAATGGAATGCACTAGGAAGTGATGTGGTGGAGGCTGACTCCATACACAGTTTCAAATGTAGATATGATAGAGCCCAGTAGGCTCAGGAATCTGTACACCAGTTGTTTGACAGTTGAGAGGCGGGACCAAAGAGCCAAAGCTCAACCCCCGCAAGCACAATTAGGTGAGTACAATTAGGTGAGTACATCCTTGTATGGTACACAGTGGCATCGTTGTTGGTCTCCCACCTGCGTGCTTCGTCTCAGCGGCAGTATGAGGTTTCCTGGCGGTCCTTCCGGTTTTTCCTATCACTGCGTTGGTGTTCTTCGGTCTCTGATAGGGTTGTTCTCTCCTTTATCTCTTGGTTGTTTCAGGACCGTCATCTTATGCTGAATACTGTTGCTTCGAATTGTAATTACCTAAGTGTAATTATCCAAGTGTAGTTACAGGATGAGAGCTACGCTCGTGGTGTCCCGTCTTCCCAGCACTCTTTGTCATATAACGCTTTGAAACTACTGACGGTCTTGGCCTCCACCACCTTCTCCCCTAACTTGTTCCAACCGTCTACCACTCTATTTGTGAAGGTGAATTTTCTCATATTTCTTCAGCATCTGTGTTTAGCTAGTTTAAATCTATGACCTCTTGTTCTTGAAGTTCCAGGTCTCAGGAAATCTTCCCTGTCGATTTTTTCAATTCCTGTTACTATTTTGTACGTAGTGATCATATCACCCCTTTTTCTTCTGTCTTCTAGTTTTGGCATATTTAATGCTTCTAACCTCTCCTTGTAGCTCTTGCCCTTCAGTTCTGGGAGCCACTTAGTAGCATGTCTTTGCACCTTTTCCAGTTTGTTGATGTGCTTCTTAACCCTCAAACCGCTAGGGGCCCAAATGGAATTCACACCCACAGGCGCAACAAAAAAAAAAAATCCAAAAAGTTCTTTCGTCTTATAGAATTGTTTATTTTTGTTCCCTGATCACGGAAAAAATAACAAAAAAATCGTAGGTAGCATATTTTAGCCGCAGTAGGGTAGGGAAGTGTGGCAAAAAACCAGCGTTGAATGTAATGAAACGCCATTTTCTGGGTGAGCCCCGGAGGCTCCCTGGAGCTTATCGGGCTAATGTATGTTATGTTAGACCGGGACACTAGCTATGGAGTTCAGACCTACCAGGGACCAGCGCCAGAACCTGGCCCCTTCAGAGAGGTTTCAGGGAGCAATGGCCCTGGAAAACCCCATATGGTTGGGGGTTTTCCTTATCTGCCATCGACCGGGGTTAGGCACCCAGAAAGGTAGGCGTAACAAAACAAACCCCACATGGTAGAAAACTACAACAAACCGAACAGAGAGGTAGAAAAACTCCCTACAATCACAAGGAAAACAATCAAACAATCACTTTACTGCCGCGCCGGTTGTCCGCGCAGCCCTCCCCTCCCCGGGAGGGGGAGGGGGGGCCCCGGACCTCACCGCGCCGGCTGCCGTCAGTTCGGAAACTAGGCTTCAACCAACGCGAAAAATCCGCCGACCGGACGGGAGGGAGGGTAGCCAGGGAGCCTCCGGGGCTCACCCAGAAAATGGCGTTTCATTACATTCAACGCTGGTTTTCTGTGGGGAGCCCCTACGGCTCCCTGGAGCTAATTACCCAAAGAGAAGGAAAAAAGGGGACGTACCCGGGAGGCGGCGGCCACAAACTCCTCAACGCGAAGTCGAGACAACTGGCTGCAACCTGCGACCCAAAGCAACACAAGAACGCCGAGGAGCAGGACGTTCACCAAATAACGGGCGGCCAGGACCCTGTTCGATTCCAAAAACCACGCGCCCGAATATGTGCCCAAGACATATTACCAACACAGCAGCCAAAGCCGCAAACTTCCTAACGTCATGGGCACGAGGATAGACCGCAGGCTGGCTAGATTTAATAACCCTGCAGACAACCTGGGAGACCCGAACCCTGGAACAGGGAACGAGGGAAACTGGATCAACCCAAAGCGCATCCCCAGCCATACCGGCCGAAGCGCGCAAGCAACGGCGAAGTGCCGCAACTGGACACAACACATGATGCACCCCCGGCCGAACCAACCAAGCATCAATGACCCACGGACCCCTCCGGAAAGCAGCCGTCTCGTTCTTCGCCAGAAAAGAAGGCGAAGGCTGCAAACGGACAAACCTACCCCCAGGACCAAAAGAGCAGAAACCCCTGCGCCGGAGGAGGGCATGAAGCTCCCCTACCCGGCCCCCAGAGGCCAACGCCAACAAAAACAAAGCCTGGGAAAAATAATCAGGAACCGAAGGGGCCACCACAAACCGAGGAGAGGAAAGATAGAAGAGTACCCGGTCCAAGGACCAGGACGGCTCAGGAGGCGCATGAGCAGGCCGGAGGTGAAACATAGCACAGGAAAGCTTACGAAACGGGGCGGATGTAACGTCGACCCCGAAAGCTAGCTTGAGCAGCTCCGCCAGCGCCGCACGAGACGAGGCGACAGTATCAGGCATCAATCGACCGTCCTGAACAAGCCAAGAAAGAAAGGACAAAACAACCTGATCCGAAAGAAAAGACAACCTACAAAGAGCCAGAAAATGGCGAAAAGAACGCCAGGAAATCCATACTGTCGCCGAAACGAAGCTCTCAGGTGGGACACCATCAACGAAGCCACCTGATCACCATAGAATTGGTGATACACCCGCGTCAAAAACCCAGACGCGAAGAGCAGAGGAGAAGGTCGAACCAGCCCCGTACCAGATCGGACCGACCTGCTGAAAGAGGCGGAGCCGCGGTAAACGTCCCGGGTTCGGGCACCGAGTCAACAGCACCGGAAACCAAAGCCGGGCCGGCCACCAATGGGCCACAAGGAGTACTCTCCCTGGGAATGTCTCCAACAGAACCCGAAGCAACAGCTGGACTGGAGGGAAGAGGTACAGGGAACCCCCCTTAGACCAGTCCCGCCGAAAGGCATCCACCGCGAACGCTGCGCAGTCGGGGAAGGCGTCACATCGGGAGACGCCGAGACCACGCCGACGCGAAGAGGTCCACATCTGGGAGACCGTACGTCTGGCAGATCCAACGAACGAGTCGTCGTCGACCGTCCACCCCGTGGACAGGGGAGCGAGACAGACCGTCCGCCAGAACGTTGGACACTCCCCGGACGTGAACCACACGGAGAGCCAAACCCCGGGAATCCAGCAGACGAACCACTCGCAGGGACCAACCCCAAGAGCTAAGGACTGAAGAGAACCCCCGCGGTTCAGGCAAGGAACCACTGGAGTACAGTCCAAACGGAGGTAAAGGGCGATCCCCGAGCGACCCGAATCCTCCGAAGCGCGAACCAGACAGCTGCGAACTCCCGAACCGTGCTGTGAGCCCGATGGAAGGACGAACCCCACCGTCCCTGGCCTGCCTGGTGAGCACTGGTCACAAAGCCCCAGCCAAGAGACGACGCGTCCGTGAACACAACGAGCGAGGGCTCGGGAAGGCGCCAAGGCACCGAACCCTGAAAAACCCCGAAGAGGAAGCCGGTGACGCAGCAACCGACAAAAGACCCCCGGAGGGAGAACCCAACGATCGCGAGAGAGGCGGAAAGGAAATCCCCGAAGGAACCAAAACAGACGCCGCAGCCAAACCCGACCCGGCGGGTAGACTAGCACGGCGAAGTTCAGACTCCCGCACAACCGCTCAAGCAACCGCTGAGCAACCCGAGACCGTCTCATGCACCGCCGAAGGCGGGACCACAGCTGCAGGAACACTTCTGGAGGGAAAGAATGAGTGGCCCAATAGCCCTAAACAAGGACCAGGCCCGAACCCGGGATGGAAACATATGGAAAAACCTCCTGATCACCAGGACACCAAACCCGGCGATCTGGAAGGAACCACACCCCTAGCGAGCAGACATGCGGACTGACTGGGAGCCCACACCAGCCAGACGTCGAGGTAGGCCATACACCGAATCTCAGACACAGACAGGGAACCAAGATCCGGGAAAGATGCAAAAATTTCAAAGTGCTCAGCACAAAATAGGGCAGGCAACAAAAGCAGCCAGCCTGAAGCCCCACCACCAACCATGCCAGACCCAGAAAAACCGGGGAGGACCGCGCCAAGAGGTGACCTGGAGGTCCAGGGCCTCCATCCAGGCACCCGGCCCCCAACAGAAGCCGGACCCAGAAGGATGGGACGGACCGACCACGTCCAACGTACCCACGAAGATGACACGACGAAACGCAGGGGAAGAAGCCCACCCCGCCAGCTCTGAACCCCCCAAAGGGGGAGAAGCCGTCACCGATGCCACCAGAGGCCGGAAGACGACGCAAAGCGCCCACCAACAGCGGGACCATGCGAGAGGCAATAGAGCAAGCTGCTCCCCCAGCACCCCGCCAACAGAGAAAAAAAAAAATATAAATAAAAGTACACATACACATTATGCATATACATATACACAAACAAGATATGACATGTATACACATGCACAAACACACACAGCGTACACATGCACAAGCGTACACCCAGGCATTAGGAAGCAATGTGGCGGAGGCTGACTCCCTACACAGGTTATAGTGTAGGGATGATAAGAGCCCAACAGGCTCAGGAACCTGTACACCTGTTGAACGACGGTTGAGAGGCGGGACCAAAGAGCTAAAGCTCAACCCCCGCAAGCACAACGAGGCGAGTACATACAATGTAAATGTAAAGTACCAGTTGCCGACCAGTGGGCAGAGCACCACACCGGCCAGGCAAAGAAGGCACTAAACTGCATCAAAAGGCCCACCTCGACAGCAAAACCACAAAGGCCCCTGACGGCTACGAGGATGAGGGAAGGTGACGTTCCCTCCATGCTAGATTTGATATTTACCAGGAAGGAGGAAGAAATATTTGACATTCAGTACCTTCCTCCCTTGGGTAAAAGTGACCATGTCTTTTTGAGGATAAAGTATGCAATGCGTTATAATCTGGAAGAAAATATGATGGTCGAAGCAATTGAAAAACCTGACTTTAGGAGAGGATATTATGGCAACCTTAGAAATTTTTTTAGGGAGTATAATTGGACAGACTTGTTGCTAGGCAAGGAAGTGAATGAGATGTATGTCAAGTTTTGTGAAATATATGATAAAGGCACAAAAAAATTTATACCAAAACAGAGAAGCAGAACTAGGAAACAGGATTGGTTCGACAGAAAGTGCGAGAGGGCCAGAGACCAAAAGACACAAAAATGGATTCAATACAGGAAGAGGCCAAACCCCCAATCATACCAGCGATACAAAGATGCGAGAAACAACTACACGGCAGTGAGGAGAGAGGCAGAAAGAAATTTTGAAAAAGGGATTGCAGACAAATGTAAAACAGAACCAGGTCTATTCTATAAATTCATAAACAACAAATTGCAGGTAAAGGATAATATTCAGAGGTTGAAAATGGGAAATAGATTCACGGAAAATGAAAAGGAAATGTGTGAAACATTAAACGAAAAGTTCCAAAGTGTGTTTGTACAAAATGAAATCTTCAGGGAACCAGATACAATAAGAATTCCAGAGAACAACATAGAGCACATAGAGGTGTCTAGAGACGAAGTGGAAAAAATGCTCAAAGAGCTAAATAAGAACAAAGCAGTTGGTCCAGATGGAGTTTCACCATGGGTTCTGAGAGAATGTGCACCTGAGCTCAGCATCCCTCTTCAACTGATCTTTCAGGCATCCCTGTTTACAGGAGTTGTAGCTGATGTGTGGAAAAAGGCTAACATAGTTCCAATTTACAAGAGTGGAAGCAGGGAAGACCCCCTTAATTATAGACCGGTATCATTGACAAGTGTAATAGTCAAAATATTGGAAAAAATAATTAAAACTAAATGGGTAGCACACCTGGAGAGAAATGATATAATATCAGACAGACAGTATGGTTTTCGATCTGGTAGATCCTGTGTATCGAATTTACTCAGTTTTTATGATCGAGCAACAGAGATATTACAGGAAAGAGATGGTTGGGCTGACTGCATCTATCTGGACCTAAAAAAGGCTTTCGACAGAGTTCCACATAAGAGGTTGTTCTGGAAACTGGAAAATATTGGAGGAGTGACAGGTACGCTTCTAACATGGATGAAAAACTTTCTGACTGATAGAAAAATGAGGGCTGTGATCAGAGGCAATGTATCGGACTGGAGAAATGTCACAAGTGGAGTACCACAGGGTTCAGTTCTTGCACCAGTGATGTTTATTGTCTACATAAATGATCTACCAGTTGGTATACAGAATTATATGAACATGTTTGCTGATGATGCTAAGATAATAGGAAGGATAAGAAATTTAGATGATTGTCATGCCCTTCAAGAAGACCTGGATAAAATAAGTATATGGAGCACCACTTGGCAAATGGAATTTAATGTTAATAAATGTCATGTTATGGAATGTGGAATAGGAGAACATAGACCCCACACAACCTATATATTATGTGAGAAATCTTTAAAGAACTCTGATAAAGAAAGAGATCTAGGGGTGGTTCTAGATAGAAAACTATCACCTGAAGACCACATAAAGAATATTGTGCAAGGAGCCTATGCTATGCTTTCTAACTTCAGAATTGCTTTTAAATACATGGATGGGGATATACTAAAGAAATTGTTCATGACTTTTGTTAGGCCAAAGCTAGAATATGCAGCTGTTGTTTGGTGCCCATATCTTAAGAAGCACATCAACAAACTGGAAAAGGTGCAAAGACATGCTACTAAGTGGCTCCCAGAACTGAAGGGTAAGAGCTACGAGGAAAGGTTAGAAGCATTAAATATGCCAAAACTAGAAGACAGAAGAAAAAGAGGTGATATGATCACTACATACAAAATAGTAACAGGAATTGATAAAATCGACAGGAAAGATTTCCTGAGACCTGGAACTTCAAGAACAAGAGGTCATAGATATAAACTGGCTAAACACAGATGCCGAAGAAATATAAGAAAATTCACTTTCGCAAACAGAGTGGTAGACGGTTGGAACAAGTTGGGGGAGAAGGTGGTGGAGGCCAAGACCGTCAGTAGTTTCAAAGCGTTATATGACAAAGAGTGCTGGGAAGACGGGACACCACGAGCGTAGCTCTCATCCTGTAACTACACTTAGGTAATTACACTTAGGTAATTACAACCACAACATGTGCCTAGACCCAAAAAGAGCAGTCTGCAAGCCAGGAAGTACCCCGGAACCCCAGAAGGCAGAACCAGGTCACATGAGGAAACAAAGCCCCCTGAACCCACAAAAAGGGGGCCCAAGAGGAAGAAACCTCTGGAACGAAACCAAAGAACCCCAAGGAACCCAGAACGAACCAGGGGAAGCCAAACCACCACATTGCCGGCGGAGAACACCACAGAAGGCAAAGCGCAGCCCCCATACAGAACCCTCTGGGAAACAGTCATAACAGACCGAAAACCGAGGGACAGGTGTGGGAGCAAGCCTAACAGCCAGAAACACTGAGCCCAAACCCATGGGCCCCAGAAGCCCGGTGGAAAATAAACACCCAAAGGAACAGTAACGGGCAGAAAACACCAGAAAAGCAAAAAAAAAAACGACGACAGAGATAAACCCCCTGAAAAAAGGGTGAAAAACTCACCCCGAACGGCTCGCTCGCACACCCAGGCGTGTAAACAAACCGCAACGCCGCCTGGTGGCCACGCCGGGAACAGGCAGACGAAAATGGCCGCCAGCATGGGGCTGTGCTGGACGCTAAGAGACACAAAACACGCCAGCAAAAGTGGGAAGCAAGCAGACTGGATGGGCTAAAAACTCTCGCCCAAAAGCAGAAAAACCCCGGCAGGGGCAAACCGCCCCAGAACTGCTAGCAGGCATCCCCACAGCCCCGGAACCAGCAACAGAGGCCCCGGGGCAGAGCCGTCCTCCAAGCCCTCTCCCTTAAAGAAAGAAAGAGTCCATGGGAAAGGCAGCAAGAAACGGGCCGCTGGTAAGCCCCAGAAGCCTTGGCAGGAGGAACAGGCTCTAAAACCTCCGTCCCCCAACCCGAATGGGCAGCCCCCGAAAAACCGCCCGAGTCTCTGCCCCAAACACAAACCCCGCCCCGACCCCGAAACCCGCACAGTCCGGAACGGGAACAGGGAGGGAGAGGGCGAACAGCACCGAACCAAAACGGGGCGGCCTCGGGGCATCCGAGTGGGAAACCAACCGAACAGTTGCAGAAACCTAACCTAGCTTGCAACACGGATGCCGCCTGTACTCTGAACAGTAATAAC
>WNGS01001312.1:65694013-65710007 GCA_020271785.1 Procambarus virginalis | reverse complement strand
GTAACTGCAATTATTTGCATTGATAATGTCATAGATAATCCTGAGTTTAATAATAATGAGCAACATTCCTAAATCAGTGAACACAATACTAATTATGATGTTCACAGCACACAGCAGAGGTTTGTGAATCAGTATATCATGCAACGTGACCTCATGTTCCTTAATAAAATAAACTTGTGGAACATATTCATACTTAGTGTATTTCTGGTATGTACTATATTTTGCTCTGTCAGGTGATGTCGGCTGCTTGAGTCAGCTGTTCGTAGAGTGTACCTCTATTCTGCACTAAGATTTCATCATCACACACAGTAGATTTGCTTAGTGGTTCAATATGTTTATAAAAATATAGATAGATGCATATAATGTGTGTATATAGTGTAATAACAGTAAAAACACTGTTGTATTCTTCTAAGAATATAAACTATATGTGTCAGTAGATATGGGCATTATATTTCGAGCATAACTATGTTCAACTCATTTAACTACCAGATATGCCGGTGTATAAGTCGACATTTGAAGCCTAAAAATACTGTATGTCACCAAATCATGAGTTGACTTGTCTGCCAAATATAAATGTGAACCTTTACCACCGAGAGATAAACAAAGTGAAACATCCTGCCTAACATGTTGTACACCACTTGTCATAACTCGCAGCCCAGGGAGGGATGGAGGCAGGCAAGGTGGGAGGCACAAAGGATGGGAAGGAGGGAGGCAGGCAGAGCTGGAAGGAAGGAGGGGGAGGAAGAGGCTGGCAGGCAGAAAGGGAGACTGGCAGGCATGGAAGTAGGCAGGAAGGGAGAGAGCCAGGTAGGGAGGGAGGCAGGGAATGAAGGAGGGAAGCAGGGCATGGCAGGGCACCACCTTCTGTCCCCAGACTCCTCCACAGCATTCTGGGTTGATAGGAAAGTATAACACAGTGTGTTGAAGGTTGCTTCGTCATGCCAGGAGTACTGCACCGCATACCAAATTTTTCTCAAATACTGTAATAATAATAATAATAATAATAATAATAATAATAATAATATTAATTCACTGTGTGGGGGACTGGAAGCAGAGTATTCACCTAGTTGTGCTTGTTGGGGTTGAGCTCTGCTCTTTCTACCTGCCTCTCAACTGTCAATCAATCAAATGTTACTAACTATTTCCCCCCCCCCCCCCACCGAAGGAAACAGCCCATAGCAGCTGTCTAACTTCCAGGTACCTATTTACTGCTAGGTAACAGGGGCATCAGGGTGAAGGAAACTGCCCATTTGTTTTTCCGGTGGTGACGAGGGATCGAACCCCGGTCCCTAGGTCCACAAGTCTAGAGCGCTGTCCACTCTGAGTGTATGAGTGTACTCATACATGTTAGGCTTTTCTGGGGGGAGCCCCTTTGGCTACCCAGAGATATCCAGGCTGATATGGATATATTAGACTTTGGCATCAGTTAATGTGAATGAAGTTGTAGGCTTACCAGGGACCACAAGCCAGAACCTGGCCCCCCTCAGAAGAGGCATGAGGAGCAATGGCCTATAGAAACCCCTCGTGTTGGTTGGAAGCATTCTATGTCTGCCATTGACCGAGTAAAGCACCCAGAAAGGTAAGCGTCCTAAAACAAACTATTATTCTAGTTAAGAAATTGCTACTGAAAACCAAACTAGTGGATAGAACTCACAAAATGAAACGAGCAAACGAGCGTGATGTCACCATGCCGCTGTCTGGACAGCTTCCCCCTCCCCGGGAGGGGGAGAGCCCCAGACCCTCATGCCGGCTATTTACACCCCAGTTCTTTGGCTGATGTGATTGGCAACGGTTGTGTGTCTCTGCCTCTCTCTGTTTTCCTGTCCTCCAGCTCTGTGCCTTGTGGTGTGGTGTTGATTCTCTGGTGGTGCGCAAGCCAGGAGTAATTTCATGAGTACTCGGGCTGCATGCACCTAAGGTCACCTTCCCTAGGTGCCCAGTAAATACTGCCCTTGGCGCCACCTTCCACAAGTCATCTTGGGAGCTACCTCTGTTTGGTCTTTTGCTGCTCGGTGATTAACCGCCCTTAGTGTGCTGGGGTGTTTCATGTACCCTTGTTTGCCTTTGGGTAGGGGTAGTTATAATAATAATAATAATAATATGTTTATTCAGGAAAGGTACATACATAGAGAGATTTTACATAAGTGGATCAATTTATAGATAGAGCTAGTACATACAATGCCTAAAGCCACTATTACGCAATGCGTTTCGGGCAAGAAAACATTAATACAGTATCCACTCAATTTAACGGCCTCTTTTATACCGATCTGCTGGTATTAACGACCGGTTTGGGAGATCGGTATCTGGAGCCTCGTATACCGGTCTGGTAGTCGATATTACCGACGGTTGGTATTGGGTTTGTTTTGGCATCGGCAGCCCCTCACATGGCGACCAGGCGATCATCCAGAGTGGTATATTAAATCTTAACTTTCTTTCAAAATGATTCAGTTTTATGAAGAAAACTCTAAATTATTATTAAAATATTTTAAAACAATTGTTATTAAACAAAATAATTTGTTTTCTTATTAAATACCTTTTATAGTATACGCAACAGGTATTTTTTTTCCCACGGACCTAGAACGTACTGCGCCTGGCCATGTGACCGCTTTGTTTACTGTTAACTCACGCGGCTGAGAGCAGTGTCTCAGAATATTAGCCAGAGAAAATCAGATTCAGACAAAAATAGATAAATTCATGATTTTAACGGTTCGTGAAAGCACCCACTGGGAATTCAACAAGTCATGCAGCATCCGCTGGCAACGAGTTCCCTACAAGCCATGCTGCACCCGCCGATGCTGAATTCCCATCAACAAGTTGTGCAGCCTCCGCCGGCAACGAATGCTCTGCAAGCTATGCTGCACCCGCCGATGCTGAATTCCCATCAACATGTCGTGCAGCCTCCGCTGGCAACGAATGGTCTGCAAGCTATGCTGCACCCGCCGATGCTGAATTCCCATCAACATGTCGTGCAGCCTCCGCTGGCAACGAATGGTCTGCAAGCTATGCTGCACACGCCGATGCTGAATTCCCATCGACATGTCGTGCAGCCTCCGCTGGCAACGAATGGTCTGCAAGCTATGCTGCACCCGCCGATGCTGAATTCCCATCTACATGTCGTGCAGCCTCCGCGGCAACGAATGGTCTGCAAGCTATGCTGCACCCGCCGATGCTGAATTCCCATCGACATGTCGTGCAGCCTCTGCCGGCAACGAATGGTCTGCAAGCTATGCTGCACCCGCGATGCTGAATTCCCATCGACATGTCGTGCAGCCTCCGCTGGCAACGAATGCTCTGCAAGCTATGCTGCACCCGCCGATGCTGAATTCCCATCGACAAGTTGTGCAGCCTCCACCGGCAACGAATGCTCTGCAAGCTATGCTGCACCCGCCGATGCTGAATTCCCATCGACATGTCGTGCAGCCTCCGCTGGCAACGAATGCTCTGCAAGCTATGCTGCACCCGCCGATGCTGAATTCCCATCGACAAGTTGTGCAGCCTCCACCGGCAACGAATGCTCTGCAAGCTATGCTTCACCCGCCTATGCTGAATTCTCATCAACATGACGTGCAGCCTCCGCTGGCAACGAATGCTCTGCAAGCCATGTTGCACCCGCTGATGCTGAATTCCCATCAAAAGTCGTGTAGCCTCCACTAACTATATAAAATATGATTGAAAGGCATATAAATTAGTGTAAAAAGTGTTGATAGAATACAGTATTTTAAGTGTTAATGATTATTTAAGCCTTGACAAAAAGATACTGTACAGTGTAAATATACAGTAGAAATAATTTTCAATTGTGAATGAGTTAGAACTCAATTAGAACTCGAGAATGAATTAGAACTCGTGTGAATTAGTAGTAAGGCTAGCTGTTGTGTGAAGTGAATGCCTGAAAATAAGTGTTCATACTGTATGTACCCTGTATATAGTACTGAACAATATAAAACAAGTGCTGCAGAGGATGACGTAATCTTCAGCTTCAATAAAAGTAAGTCAATTTACCAATTTTATTATAGTATTACAAGATATTAATTTTTTTTCAACAAAAGCTACATATTAGTCTCTGCAAATGTATATTCTATCGATAGCAGAGAAAAGGTGAGCTCAAATATTTCGTCTTGGCTAGCTCTCAGTGACAAGGCTCGATCGCCATTGTTATGGCCTGGCCGCCACAGCCTGTGTCATAACATTAAAAATACATTACCTGCACTGTTCAGGGTAAAGCAAAACACATCTCTAAAATTTTATTGAGAAAATATTAACAATCACTGATTGATACATGAAATATTTTGCAATACAAAGGAATGAACCAATTTTTCCCACCCATCTGGACTTGATCAGACCGTGTTCACACATCATCCATGCAGCAGCCACCAGCAGACTTAATCGTCGGCGTGGCACTAAATTGAAACGCAATTACACAATGAACTTTATTTAATTTTAATTATACAGTATAAAATATATCCTACCCGAATGTTACTTGAAAAATTACCCGACCCGACTTAACTTCGGAAATAACGGAGCTCCGGAAATAACGACCAGGGTACAGCCCCATATAGGCCGTTAAATTGAGTGGATACTGTATCTAAAACTTAATACTAATTGGACAAAAAGAATAAAATGTTTTGAGAATAGATACAATTAAAGGTACAAAAAAATGGGGGGAACATGACTGAAAAGCAGCACAAATACAATATGTAGACAAACAGCGTTGAATAAAAAAAAATAAGACATGGGGTGACAATAGAGGGGTAAGGTAGGTTACAGGGAGTTTATCAGGTAGTGTTTAGTTTTAATCTTAAACTGGTTGAGAGAGGTACAGTCTTTAACATGGTTGGGAAGGTCATTCCACATTCTGGGTCCCTTGATTTGTAGAGCATTTCTAGTTTGGTTAAGTCGTACTCTTGGAATATCAAAACTGTATTTATTTCTGGTGTGGTGCTCATGGATTCTGTTACAGCTTTCAATGAAGCTTTTGAGGTCAGGATTGGCATTACAGTTCAGCGTTTTATATATGTATAATACACATGAGAGAATGTGCAGTGACTTAATATCTAACATATTGAGAGATTTGAGTAGGGGTACCGAGTGATGTCTGGGGCCAGAGTTGGATATTGTCCTAATAGCAGCTTTGTGTTGAGTAATTAGAGGACATAAATGATTTTGGGTAGTAGAACCCCAAGCACAAATACCATAGTTGAGATATGGATAGATGAGGGAGTAATAGAGAGTCACCAGGGCAGGGCGGGGTACATAATATCTGATCTTAGAAAGAATGCCAACAGTTTTTGAAACTTTTTTTGATATATTTAGAATGTGTCCCTGGAAATTAAGCTTGTGATCAATGAGAACGCCAAGGAATTTGCCATCTAATTTGTTACAAATTTGGGTATTGTTAATCTCGAGATTTATTTGGTTAGAGGATTTATTGCCAAACAGAATATAGAAAGTTTTGTCAATGTTAAGGGTGAGTTTGTTGGCAGTTAGCCAAAGATGGACTTTATTAAGCTCGGTATTTACTGTGGCATTTAGGGCAAGGGGGTCAGGACTGGAGTAAATGAAGGTTGTGTCATCAGCAAATAGAATTGGTCTAAGGTGTTGGGAGGCATTTGGAAGGTCATTAATGTAGATGAGAAAGAGGAGAGGGCCAAGTATACTGCCCTGAGGAACACCAATGTTGATGGGTAGGGTAGGAGAAATTGAATTGTTCACAGAAACATACTGGAGTCTGTCAGTAAGGTAAGATTTGAGGTATTGCAGGGAGAGTCCTCTGACTCCATAATGATGTAATTTAAGAAGAAGGTTTTGGTGGTTCACAGTGTCAAAAGCCTTACGCAGGTCCACAAATAACCCAACAGGGAACTCATTTTTATCAAGAGCTGCATGAATTAAGTTAATCATACTAATAAGTGCATCGTTAGTGCTTTTTTTAGGTCTGAAGCCATATTGGCAAGAGCTAAGTATATTGTGCTTGGCTAGATAAGAGTAAAGCTGCTTGTAGATTAGTTTTTCAAAATTTTTGATAAGTTAGGCAGGATTGAAATCGGTCTGTAGTTGTTAACATCAGTGAGATCACCACATTTGTGGACAGGGGTTACTCTCGCTTTTTTTAGAATATCTGGGAAGGTTTGGAGTTCAAGTGACTTGTTGAAGAGCAATGTAATTGCAGGGGCTAAGGATCTGGAGGCTTTTTTGTAAATTAATGTCGGAATCTCCTCAAGGGCACTAGACTTGGTTTTAAGGGAAAGGATTATCTCATTGACATCAGTGGAATTAGTAGGCTTTAGGTACAGAGACTGTGGATAGTTACCTGAAAGGTAGTCCTTAACCTCAGTACTGGAAGAAGGAATATCATTTGCAAGGGATGACCCAATGGAAGAGAAGAACCTATTGAACTCAATAGCAGAATCAGATGCTGAAAGCTGACCATCGTTATTTGACAGGAGTGTTGGTTTGTTGTTTAAAATCTTCTTTGATCCCAAGATTTGTGAAATTGTGCTCCAAGTTTTTTTAATGTTGCTCTTTATTTGGGTAAATTTATCTTCGTAGTATTTAGTTTTGGCTCGTCTAATTATCTTAGATAGCAGTAAAGAGTAATTCTTTGAGAATTCTTTAGAGACGGTTCCTAGCCTATACTTCTTCTCAAGGTCATGTTTTTTATTAATGGATTTAAGTATTCCCTTTGTAAGCCAGGGATTGTTAAGCCTTTTGGTAGTGACTTGTTTTGTAAGCATAGGACAGTGGGTGTTATAAAGGCTTAGAGTTTTTTGAAGAAAAGATTGTACTGCTAGGTTGATGTCCCCTATGTTACCTAACTCTGACTCCCAGTTGACATTATCAGCAGCAGTTATAAAATTGCCTATAGCAGATTCATTGTGCAGCCTAAAACTTATCTCCCTTGACTCTAGAGGTGGTTTGTTAATGTTAGTTAAGAGAAATGTGGGGTAATGGTCTGTAGTACTGTCGGTGATTATACCTGAAGTAAGCGGAGAGGTTATGTTGGTCCAGATGTGATCTAGAGTCGTGGCAGTACTATCAGTGATTCTGGTAGGTCTAGTGATTAAGGGTATGAGGAAGCAGGAATTCATACAGTTGAGGAAGCTAACAGTAGTAGGGTGCTCAGGCTCGCAGAGGTCAATATTAAAGTCCCCTGCGATAATTAGATGGTTTTTGTTAAGTCTGTTATCGAGTATTAGATTTCTAAGGTTTGAATTGAATTCGGGCACATCAGTGTTAGGAATCCTATAGACTGCTCCCACAGACAGGATAGATTCGGTACCCTTTACTCTGAAACTGGCGAAGATATACTCCCCACAGCAGTCTCTAGTTCTAATTACTTTTAAGCATGTTAGTTCATGATGGTAGTAAAGAGCAGTACCACCACCTCTCTGAGTTTGACGACAGTTGTGAATTGCCAAGTAGTTAGGCATGTTAAAGAGTTGAGTAGTATCCTCTTTCAACCATGTTTCAGTAAGTACAATAAAAGTGAATTTGTTGTCAATAGTTTCAATTAAGGCACTAACATCATCGAAGTGTTTACCTAGGGATCTAACATTTAAATTGATTACAGAGATATTGTGATTATGTGATAATACATTGTTTACATCATTTGCTGTAAAATATCTGCAGTTTGCACTGGTAGGTGTGTGGGGGTACTGCACAGCTAGTTTTCACCTGTCATAGCAGCCAGCTCTGTTCCATCTGGGTACGTTGTCCTTTTGTGGGAGTTTTCTTTGTTTTTGTTTCCTGCCTGGGGGGGGGGGGGTTCTGCCCTTGGTTTTGGTTTCCCCCTTTTATTCTTGGTGGTCCCCTGCTAGGCCCCTGTGAGTGGACATGTCCCGGAGGTTCAGCTTTTAGCAGTTTTCTTGGTAGACTTGGGTGCTGGTTAGCAGTACCCTGCCTGGGCTTCCCTTAGCCTGTTTCCTGTCTAAGGGCCTTGGGAAACCCTGCGGGGGGGCTCTTGGGTTCAGAGATGCGTTCCCTGAATCCCCTCTCGCCTTGTGCAAGTTTGAAGGTTGCTCTGTCTCTTTGTCTCATGATGACATTCACCACTTCTGTCTCCATCATGCTGCCTGCTGGGTCGGTGACACCTTCGACCCAGAGCCCTGCGAGTTTTGTTGCTTGTCTGTGACAAGTGGTTCGTGGGGGGGCCTTCCCGGAAGGGTGGTGCAAGAGCTCGGGTTATTTCTGTCGTGGTAGGCCAGTGGTGCCAGATTCGGCACAGGTGCAGCCCTCAGAGCTGTCTGTTTCTGTTCCGCGGGGGGGATTGCCCTGTGAGCCATTCGGGTACTTATAAGGTGTGTCGGCCCTTTCGTGGTTCGTTCCATTGACAAGGCGATGGGGGGGAGGCTCGCTCTGTTTGCTCGCGCCTGTTTCCAAGATTTGTGGGCTTTTTGGGTCGTTTCATGCGGCCTCCAGTGGCATTGGGTGGCTCCTTCTCCTTGGGGGGGGAGGTTCATGGCTGGCAGGGCAGGCTTCTTCTCCTGCGCTCTGTCGGGTCATCTTGGAGTGGGCTCGCTTGGGCGTGGTCAAAACGATCTCATCCCTCTGGTAGGTTTCCCAGCTGTTTCCAGTCCCAAAACGGGACTGCGTGGACCTCCAGTTCATTCTGGAATTTTCCCGTCTTAACCCACGGGTTAAGTTCCCTCTCGGCTTTGGTCTTGGCTTGGTCTTGTGTGGGATGCTCGGACTGCTTCCTTATCTCTTCCTCCAGCGGCTCTGCTGCATTCCTGCCTTCGTCTGTTCCTGAGGGCTCTTGGTCACGCCCCTCCTTTCGGATGACTTCTCTGTCCCAGGTTCATCTTCTGTTGACACTTGGATGGTGTCCCTGGACCTCAAGGACACGTATTGGCACGTCCTGATTCATCTGTGGCTCAGGAACAGACTCGGTTTTGTTGTGGGGAGTCAGGGTTACCGCTTTTGAATGCCTTCCATTTGGTTTGAATCTGGTGCCTCGCATTTTCACACACCTTACTTGGGTCGTTGTGGCCCGCATATTTCTGTTAGGTGTTTGGGTTCTGGTCTACCTCGACGGCTGGCTGGTTTGGGCTCCCAGTCAGTCTGCGTATCTGCTCGCCAGGGATTTGCTTCTTTCCCTGCTCACCGGGTTCGGGTTCCTGGTGAACTGGAGAAAGTCCCATCTGGTTCCCTCTCGGCTTCGGTCTTGGCTTGGTCTTGTGTGGGATGCTCGGACTGCTTCCTTATCTCTTCCTCCGGCGGCTCTGCTGCATTCCCGCCTTCGTCTGTTCCTGAGGGGCTCTCAGGTCACGCGACGGTTGCTCGAGGGTTTGTACGGGAGCCTGAACTTTGCCTTGATGGTCTACCCGCCAGTTCGGGGTGTGGCTGCATCAGCTGTTCTGGTTCCTTCGGGGGCTTCCCTTCTGCCTCTCTCTTGACTGCTGGGTTTGGCCTCCGAGGGCTTTGCATCGGTTGCTGCGTTGCTGGTTTCCTCTTCGGGTTTTTCGGGGTTCAGTACCTTGGGGCCTCCTCGAGCCCTCACTCGATGTGCTCATAGACGTGTCGTCTCTTGGCTGGGGCTTTGTGACCAGTGCTCACCAAGCCGGCCATGGACGGTGGGGTCTGTCCTTCCATCGGGCTCACTGCATGGTGCGGGAGTTTGTGGCTGTGTGGATGTTGCTCCAGAGGATTCGGGTCACTCACAGATCGACAATCCGGCTCCATTCGAACTGTTTGCTGGTGGTTCATTGCCTGAATCATGGTAGTTCGATGCGGTCCTTGGCTCTTTGGGGCTGGTCGCATCGGGTGACTCGTCTACTGAGTTCTTGGGGTTTGGCTCTTTAGGCAGGTTCACGGTCGTGGGGTGTCCAATGTCCTGGCGGACGTCTGTCCCGCTTCATTCCCTTTTCCATGGAGTAGACGGTCAAGGTTGACTCGTACAGTTGGCTCTGCCGGACGTTCAGGCCGCCAGAGGTGGACCTCTTCGCGTCGGCGTGGTCAAGGGGTTTCCTGGTATACGTGGCGCCATTCCCTGACTGGGAGGCCGTCGGGGTCAACGCCTTCAGGCAAGACAGGGAAAGATGGGGTTACCTGTACCTTTTTTCCCCGGTTCAGCTTTTCCTCCAGGTCCTGGCTCGCTTTGGAGACTTACCAGGTAAGAGTTGTCCTTCAGGCTCCCTGGTGGCAGGCCCAGCCTTGGTTTCAGGCGCTACTTGCTCGGTGTCCGAACTTGACGGTCTTCCTGTGGCTCCACCTCTTTCAGCAGACTGGTCCAGCCAGATACGAGGCTGGTTTGTTCTTCTCTTCGAGTCTTCGCATCTGGAGTTTCTGATTCGATTCGAGTCTATCACCACTTGCATTGGGAGCAGGTGGCTTTGTTGTTGGTCTCCCACCTGCGTGCTTCGTCTTGGCACCAGTATGAAGTTTCCTGGCGGTCCTTTAGGTTTATCACTGCGTCGGTGTACTTTGGTCTCTGATAGGGTTGTTTTGTTCTTCCTTTCATGGTTGTTCCAGGACCTTCATCTTATCCCGAATACTGTCACCTCGTATTGTAATTACCTAAGTGTAATTACCTAAGTGTAGTTACAGGATGAGAGCTACGCTCGTGGTGTCCCGTCGTCCCAGCACTCTTTGTCATATAACGCTTTGAAACTACTGACGGTCTTGGCCTCCACCACCTTCTCCCCTAACTTGTTCCAACCGTCTACCACTCTGTTTGCGAAAGTGAATTTTCTTATATTTCTTCGGCATCTGTGTTTAGCTAGTTTATATCTATGACCCTCTTGTTCTTAAAGTTCCAGGTCTCAGGAAATCTTCCCTATCGATTTTATCAATTCCTGTTACTATTTTGTATGTAGTGATCATATCACCTCTTTTTCTTCTGTCTGCTAGTTTTGGCATATTTAATGCCTCTAACCTCTCCTCGTAGCTCTTGCCCTTCAGTTCTGGGAGCCACTTAGTAGCATGTCTTTGCACCTTTTCAAGTTTGTTGATGTGCTTCTTAAGATATGGGCACCACACAACCGCTGCATATTCTAGCTTTGGCCTAACAAAAGTCGTGAACAATTTCTTTAGTATATCGCCATCCATGTATTTAAACGCAATTCTGAAGTTGGAAAGCGTGGCATAGGCTCCTCGCACAATATTCTTTATGTGGTCCTCAGGTGATAGTTTTCTATCTAGAACCACCCCTAGGGAGCCGGTCGGCGGAGCGGACAGCACACTGGACTTGTGATCCTGTGGTCCCGGGTTCGATCCCGGGCGCCGGAGAGAAACAATGGGCAGAGTTTCTTTCACCCTATGCCCCTGTTACCTAGCAGTAAAATAGGTACCTGGGTGTTAGCCAGCTGTCACGGGCTGCTTCCTGGGGGTGGAGGCCTGGTCGAGGACCGGGCCGCGGGGACACTAAAAAAGCCCCGAAATCATCTCAAGATAACCTCAAGAAAAAGATCTCTTTCTTTATCAGAATTCTTTAAAGATTTCTCACATAATATATAGGTTGTGTGGGGTCTATGTTCTCCTATTCCACATTCCATAACATGGCATTTATTAACATTGAATTCCATTTGCCAAGTGGCGCTCCATGTACTTATTTTGTCCAGGTCATCTTGTCCAGTGCGGCTCTGGCGGAGCCGCTCCAGCTTGTTTTCGGTATTGATGTTACTTCTGCTCCATTCCGCAAGCTTTCTCATGCATTGTTTCACCTCCAGCCTGCTCATGTGCTGCCTGAGCAGTCCTGGTCTTTGAATCAGGCGCTCTCTTTTTCTCTCTTCTCCTCAGTTTGTAGTGGCCCTTTCGGTTCAGGATTTTTTTAAGGCTGTTTTCCTGTTGGCATTGTCTTTTGGGGGTCGGGTCGCTCCATGCTCTCCTTTGGCACAGGTGTTTTTGCTCTTTTTGTCCTGGTAGTAGGTTTGTTCATCTGCAGCTGTCTCCTTCTTTTCTGGTAAAGAATGAGTGCTGCTTTTCGGAGGGGTCCTTGGGTTGTTGATGCTTGGTTGATCAGGCCAGGGGTGCATCATGTGTTGTGTCCGGTTGAGGCTTTCCACCGTTATTTGTGCGCCATGGCTGCGGTGGCCAGGGATGCACTTTGGGTTGACGCAGTTTCCTCCATCCTATTCCCGGGCTCAGGTCTCCCAGGTCGTCCACAGGGTTATTAAGTCTAGCCAGCCTGTGGTCTTTCCTCGTGCCCACGACGCTTGTAAGTTTGCTGCTTTGGCTGCCGTCTTTGGCAACATGTCTTGGGTTGACATTCGGGCGCGGGGTTTGAAGGTCGAACAGCGTCCTGGCCACTCGTTACCTTGTCAGTGTCCCTGGACCTAGTAAGGCCTGCGTTGCATTGGGTTGGCAGTTGCAGCCAGTTGTCTCAACTTTGCGTTGATGAGTGAGAACTGTAACTTACCACCACTTACCACTTAACTGTAACTTACAACTGGACTTACCGGGAGCCGGTCAGCCGAGCGGACAGCACGCTGGTCTTGTGATCCTGTGGTCCTGGGTTCGATCCCAGGCGCCGGCGAGAAACAGTGGGCAGAGTTTCTTTCACCGTATGCCTCTGTTACCTAGCAGTAAAATAGGTACCTGGGTGTGATTCAGCTGTCACGGGCTGCTTCCTGGGGGTGGAGGCCTGGTCGAGGACCGGGCCGCGGGGACACTAAAAAGCCCCGAAATCATCTCAAGATAACCTCAAGATAACCTTACCACCGGGTAAGTCCCTGCTTTTCCTTGTCTTTGGGTAGTTAGCTCTGGTGAGCCGACAGGCTACCCCCAGAAAACCAGCGTTGAATGTAATGAAACAGCATTTTCTGGGTGAGTCCAGGAGGCTCCCTGGCATCCCTCCCTCCCTCCCTCCGGACTGACATCCAGTCTAAAAATTGAAGGGTGGATCGCCGGTGTGAGGGTCTGGGGCTCCCCCTTCCTCGTCTCTGGGAGGAAGGGGGTTGTGCAGACAGCGGTGCGGCTATGTGATGACATCATGCTCGTTTGCTAATTTTCGTTTGGGGAGTTAGGTCCACTTGTTCGGCTTTTGGTAACAATATTTTCACCAGAACAGAGGTTTGTTTTGAGGAGCCTACCTTTCTGGGTGCCAGACCCGGTCGATGGCAGACAGAATGCTCCAACCACACGGGGGTTTCTATAGGCTATTGCTCCTCGTGCCTCTCTGAGGAGGCCATGTTCTGGCTCATGGTCCCCGGTAGGCAAGAACTCCATGCACATTGACTGATGCCAGAAAGCTAATATATCCATATCAGCCTTGAAGCTCCGGAACTCACCAGAAAATGGAGTTTCATTACATTCAACGCTGGTTTTCTGGGGGAAGACCCGTCGGCTCCCCGGAGCTATCCAGGCTGAATGGATATTTATTACTTTCTGGCATCAGTCAAAATGCTAGGAGTTCTTGCCTACCGGGGACCACGAGCCAGAACCTGGCCCCCTCAGAGAGGAACGAGGAGCAATGGCCTATAGAAACCCCCTTGTTGATTGGGAGCATTCTATGTCTGCCATCGACCGGGACAGGCACCCAGAAAGGTAGGCGGCCCAAAACAAACCCCTATTCTGGTGAAATTATTGCTACCGAAAGCCGAACGAGTGGACAGAACTCCCCAAACAAAATTATCTAACTAGCATGACGTCATCACGTCGCCGCGCCACCGTCTGCGCAACCCCCCCCTCCCCGAGAGGGGGAAGGGGGAACCCCAGACCCTCCACGCCGGCGATCCAACTGGCAGTTCTTGGCTAATGGTATTACTGGCTGGTCGAGTGTCTCTGGCTCCGGTTTCTGTTTCAGTTCTGTGCCTTGTGGTGTGGAGTGTCTCTACCAGTTGGGTGTGAGCCAAGAGTATGATTCCGCGGTACTCGGGCTGCATGTGCCTAGGGCTATCTTCCCTAGGTGCCCTGTATGTACTGCCCTTGGGGGCTTGGGGCCACCTTCCACAAGTCACCTTGGGTTCTACCTCCGCTGTGTCCTTTACTGCTCGGTACTGGGACGCCCTTGGAGTCGGCTGGGGTTTTGTTGCCCTGGTTTGTCTCCGGGTAGGTGGTAGTTTTCGTCACTGGTAGGGGCGCGGGGTACTGCACAGCTAGTTTTCACCATTAACAGCGGCCGGCTCTGTTCCGCCTGGGTACGTTGTCCTCTTGCGGGGTTTTTCTTTTGTTTTTGCCTGGTGGGGGGGGTCTGCTTTTACTATGGTCCCCCTTTTCCTGTTCTAGGTAATTTTCTTTCGAATTCCTCTATTGGCGGTACTCCCCGCTTGGCCCCCGTGAGTGGACACGTCCCGGGGGTTCAGCTTTAGCAGTTTGTTGGTAGATTTGGGCGCCGGTTCGTGGTACCCTGCCTGGGCTTCCCTTAGTGTGTACCAAAGGCTAAAGTCCCTGGGAAACCCCACGGGGGCTCCGTGGTCCTCTAGGTGTGTCCCCGGAGTCCCCCTCGCGTCCTGCGAGTTTGACGGTTGTTCTGTCCCCTTGTCTCAGGGTGACACTCACCGGTTGTGCCTCCGCTATGCTGCCTGTTGGGTCCTTGTTCTTGTGACCCGGAGTCGTCCGATGATTGTTGTCGGTTCGCGCTCTCCTTCACCCAGGCCACTGGTCTTGTTCATCGGGTGCAGGCGGCTGCGGCGTTGCTTGCTGGGTGTAGGTTGCTGCAACGCTCTTGGTTGTTTGTAGCCCCGGATGCCCCAAGGCTGCCCCGTTTTTGTTGGTTGGGGTCTGAACTTTGGGGTGGGGGTCGCTTCACCTCTGGCTCCTTCCCCTTCTTGTCCTTCCCCTTCTGTTCTCTCTTCCTCCCTTTGCTTCCTGCTCCGAACCTTGGGCGGGTTTCGGGGTTGGGGCGGGGTCTGGTTGGTTTGAGACTCGGGCGGTCTCGGGGGTTTCCCTCTTCCGGGGTGGCGGCGGAAGCATTCGATTCGGTTCCTTCAGCCGTGCCGTATGGGTCTGACCAGTGGGCTCCCTTCATTAATGTTTGCACGGCTGCCCCGGCTTTTCCTTCTTAAGCTGGGGCTTTGGGGGTGCGGCTCGGCCCTGGGTCATGCCATATAGGTTCCCGAGGTTAGGGAGGGGTTGCCTGGAGGGCCTCGGCCCTGTTGCCCCTCTTGGGTCCTTGTACCTTTGGTGTGGGGCTGGCAGTTCCTCAGAGGTTGTTCCTTCCCTCTGTGTTCCTGTTATTTGGGTATACCCCTCCCTGGGCTCAGTTCCGTGTTCCTTCGGGTTCGTCGGTCCCGTCGTTCCTGGGGGCGTGTTTCACCCCCTTTTCCTTGCCCTTTTCGCTCTTACGTCGCGATACTGTAAAAAAAAAATAAATAAATAAACTGGTAAGGTAAATCCATACAAAGTGTGACTCAACCATTGTTGGATTTCTATTTTGACCTAGTACATAGAGCCTATGCCGCTTCGTCACGTTGTCCCTGCATGTTCCTTGGTCAGGGGTGGTTGTCGTGGTTCTTGTTGGTTTGTGAGTCTCTTCGTACCTTCCAATATTATTCATAGTAATAATAATAAATAATCATACATAATTGTTTATTTCGGTAAGGTACATACATACATGAGACTTTACAAGGATTTAGGATTTATGGATAGAGCTAGTACATACAATGCCTGGAGCCTCTGTTACGCAAAGCGTTTTGGGCTCTTCCTGGTGTTTGTACGATGTCTGTTCGTGGTGTGTACGTTTTGGGTCCGCCTGGTGTACGAGCCACGCCTCCCGGTGGACGGGTGGTGCGTTCGTATCTCATGTGCTGGGGCCGCGGTGTGCGTTTTGTTTATGGGCGGTATGCTCGTGTGTTCTCGTCGTTTGACGTGGTTTTCTACGGCTTCTTGCTAGTTTCTCCCTCCAGTCGTGGCCCTCTGGATGCTGAGGGTGTTTTGGATTTGTATCTGGGGGTGTCACTCTGTTCTTCCTCTGCTTCTTGGTGTAGGATGGTTTGGCGTGGCGCCGCCTCGCCATCTGTCCTGCTTAATCTTCTGCAGGGCGCGCGCCTCTGGCCGTATTTCTCCTTCGACTGCGCAATTTATTCAGGTAACGTTACATGCTATGCCTACTGCCTATTGT
>WNGS01001312.1:65661523-65693013 GCA_020271785.1 Procambarus virginalis | reverse complement strand
GATGTTTATACAGTGTTCTCTGATTGTGCCTATGGCACCTCTGCTCTTCACTGGTTCAATCTTGCATTTTCTCCATATCGTTCACTCCAGTACGTTGTTATTTACTGTGTAGATTTGGACCTGGCCCTCCAGTATTTTCCACGTGTATATATGTGGTTCTCTCTCGTCTCCTTTCTAGAGAGTACATTTGGAGAGCTTTGAGACGATCCCAATAATTTAGGTGTTTTATCTCGTCTATGCGTGCCGTATATGTTCTCTGTATTCCCTCTATTTCAGCAATCTCTCCTGCTCTGAAGGGGGAAGTGAGTACTGAGCAGTATTCGAGACGGGACAACACAAGTGACTTGAAGAGTACAACCATTGTGATGGGATCCCTGGATTTGAAAGTTCTCGTAATCCATCCGATCATTTTTCTGGCTGATGCGATATTTGCTTGGTTATGCTCCCTAAACGTTAGATCGTCGGACATCATTATTCCCAAATCCTTGACATGCTGTTTTTCTACTATGGGAAGATTTGATTGTGTTTTGTACCCTGTATTATGTTTCAGATCCTCATTTTTGCCGTACCTGAGTACCTGAAATTTATCACTGTTAAACATCATATTATTTCTGCTGCCCAATCGAAAACTTTGTTGACATCTGTTTGTAGTTTTTCAATGTCTTCAGCAGAGGTAATTTTCATGCTGATTTTTGTGTCATCTGCGAAGGATGACACGAAGCTGTGACGTGTATTTTTGTCTATATCAGATATAGAATAAGGAACAGTAGCGGTGCAAGGACTGTACCTTGAGGTACAGAGCTTTTAACATCGCTTGGACTCGATTTTATCTGATTGACTGTTACTCTTGTGTTCTGTTCGACAGGAAATTGAGTATCCAGCGTCCTACTTTCCAGTTATTCCCATTGACCTCATTTTGTGAGCTATCACCCCATGGTCACATTTGTCGAAAGCCTTTGCAAAGTCTGTGTATACAACATCTGCATTTTGCTTTTCTTCTAGGGCTTCTGTGATTTTGTCATAGTGGTTGAGTAACTGTGACAGACAGGATCTTCCCGCTCTAAATCCATGTTGTCCTGGATTGTGCAATTCATTGTTTCCATAAAACTAGAAATTTGATTCCTAATCACTCTTTCAAACACTTTTATTATGTGTGATGTTAGTGCAACTGGCCTATAATTTTTTCCCAAGGCTTTACTCCCGCCCTTGTGCAACGGAGCTATATCTGCAGATTTAAGTGCTGATGGTATCTCCCCTGTATCCAGGCTCTTTCTCCATATTACGCTGAGTGCTCTCGTTACTGGTACTTTACATTTCTTTATGAATATTGAATTCCATGAGTCAGGCCCAGGGGCTGAGTGCATGGGTATATTGTCAATTTCTCTTTCAAAGTCTTCCGAGTTTGTGGTAATATCCATTATATTATCTGCAGCTTGAATGTCATTCATAAAGAAGCTGTCTGGGTCATCAACTTTCATGTTGTTAATTGGTGTGCTAAACATAGCCTCATATGGCTTCTTAGAATTTCACTAATCTCTTTGTTGTCCTCTGTGTACGTACCTTCATTTGTAATTAACGGTCCAATACTGGTCGAGGTTTTGGATTTTGATTTAGCGTATGTGAAAAAATATTTCGGATTTTTCCTTATCTCTTGTATAGCTCTCTGTTCCAATTCCATTTCCTCAGACTCATATGATCGCTTCAACGTTTGTTCGATTTCTTCGATCTCCCTGCTTAGGCTTATTTTCCTTGCTTGTGATAGTTGTGCCTGCCGAAGCATTTCCGTTATTTTTTCCTTCTCCTGTACAGTCGTCTGCGTTCTCTTTCTAGAGTGTTCCTCTTTCTGCCCCTCCTCACCGGCACGTGCTTCAAGCAGACCTTGTAAGCTTCAGCTGTCAGTTGAGCTATTCCCTGTGTGGGAGTTTTGTCGCTTAAGACCGTCTCCCATTGAATGGTTGAAAGGTCTACATTTATTTTTTCCCAGTCAATCCTCTTATTGTTGAAATTGAATTGACTGAATATTCCTTCTCGCTTGTTGGGTCTCTTAGATCTACTACCGTTATTTATGCTAGTTCGCACTTCAATGAGTTTATGGTCTGAGTATGAAGTATCTGAGATTGTTATGTCTCTGATTAGTTCATCATTGTTTGTGAATAACGAATCTAGTGTGTTTTCGTTCCTAGTTGGTTCTGTAATCTGTTGATTGAGTGAGAATTTGTCACAGAATCTCAAAAGTTCTCTGACCTGTGGTTGGTTATTTCCCGGGTCATTCCCTGCTATGATATTTGTGTTTGCCATTCTCCATCTTAGACTCGGTAAATTGAAATCTCCAAGGAAGATAATATCTGGAGCTGGGTTTGCTAGGTCATCAAGTATGTTCTCTATTTTGTGCATCTGCTCTGTGAATTCCTCAACCGTTGTATCTGGCGGTTTATATATTAAAATAATAATTAGGTTTAGTTTCTCTACCTTAATTCCAAGTACCTCTACCACCTCATTAGTTGAGTTTAGTAGTTCTGTGCATACCAGGTCCTCTTTAATATACAGACCTACTCCCCCATTTGACCTAGTTTTTCTATCACAGTGGTGCAGGCACTAGTAGTGGAGAGCACATGTTGGTGCTAGTGGTGCAGGCACTAGTAGTGGAGAGCACATGTTGGTGCTAGTGGTGCAGGCACTAGTAGTGGAGAGCACATGTTGGTGCTAGTGGTGCAGGCACTAGTGTGGAGAGCACATGTTGGTGCTAGTGGTGCAGGCACTAGTTGTGGAGAGCACATGTTGGTGCTAGTGGTGCAGGCACTAGTTGTGGAGAGCACATGTTGGTGCTAGTGGTGCAGGCACTAGTTGTGGAGAGCACATGTTGGTGCTAGTGGTGCAGGCACTAGTAGTGGAGAGCACATGTTGGTGCTAGTGGTGCAGGCACTAGTAGTGGAGAGCACATGTTGGTGCTAGTGGTGCAGGCACTAGTAGTGGAGAGCACATGTTGGTGCTAGTGGTGCAGGCACTAGTTGTGGAGAGCACATGTTGGTGCTAGTGGTGCAGGCACTAGTTGTGGAGAGCACATGTTGGTGCTAGTGGTGCAGGCACTAGTTGTGGAGAGCACATGTTGGTGCTAGTGGTGCGGGCACTAGTTGTGGAGAGCACATGTTGGTGCTAGTGGTGCAGACACTAGTAGTGGAGAGCACATGTTGGTGCTAGTGGTGCAGGCACTAGTTGTGGAGAGCACATGTTGGTGCTAGTGGTGCAGACACTAGTTGTGGAGAGCACATGTTGGTGTAGTGGTGCAGGCACTAGTAGTGGAGAGCACATGTTGGTGCTAGTGGTGCAGGCACTAGTTGTGGAGAGCACATGTTGGTGCTAGTGGTGCAGGCACTAGTTGTATGTCAGTGGTAGTTGGGGGGAGGGGAAAGGTAAGAGCTCTCTTCATGTTGTCAAATGAAGCCAATTCCCTCCCACAAAACCAATAATATTGTGATTGGTGCTAATTATAACACTAATGATGATCATATGCTAGTGGTGTCACTGTTGGTGGTCATTGTACAAGCTACAATGATTATGGAGAGAAATGTGTATGTTATCTAGTAGAGCATATTTGGTGTTGCATATTACTAAATATGATTAAAAATCTTACAGTTAACTTATAATAATGGATTCCTGAATATTATCTATCAGAAAATGAAACGCTTCAAGAGCATCAAGGGAAGCCCGAGTGAGGGAGTGTATGTGGTGACTTGATATGAAGCCATGCTACTGACACTACTAGTAATTCTTGGAATTGGAAATAGGAGCAAATTTAGTGTTACTAGATGTAATTGTGTAATACTTCATCATCTTGCTGTATGGGGTATTCATTTACAATAGTGATGAGTGTGATGATGTTTTGTAGCATCAGCTGTGTCAGTTGTTGAGGTGAAGAGACTTGTCGTCAAGATGAGAATATTTGCAGTCTATTATTAAATCTGATGAAAATATTGTCTGATTATTACCGATTGTGGTGTTAGTGATGATAATAGGTGTTAATGATGTAATAATAGGTGTAATAATGTAATAATAAAGATGTAATAATAGGTGTTAATGATGATAATGATGAGGAGCAGAAGTGATGGTGTGGGAAGTGGGAGTGCAGGTACAAGAAATTTGTTTCCACCTGGTTGATGTCACTATGCTGAATGTGTAAAAAAACCAGGGTTGAATGTAATGAAACGCCATTTTCTGGGTGAACCCCGGAGGCTCCCTGGAGCTTATCGGGCTAATGTATGTTATATTAGACTGGGACATTAGCTAAGGAGTTCAGGCCTACCAGGGTCCGGCGCCAGAACCTGGCCCCTTCAGAGAGGTTTCAGGGAGCAATGGCCCTGAAAAACCCCTTGTGGTTGGGGTTTTCCTTATCTGCCATCGACCGGGGTTAGGCACCCAGAAAGGTAGGCATAACAAAACAAACCCCACATGGTAAAAAACAAAAACAAAAAACCAAACAGAGAGGTAGAAACTCCCTACAATCCCAAGGAAACAAGCAAACATCACACTTTACTAAAGCGCCGATCGTCCGCGCAGCCCTCCCCGCCCCGAGAGGGGGGAGGGGGAAGCCCCGGATCTACCACACCGGCTGCCTAGCTTCAGTTCGGAAGCTAAGCGTCAACCAACGCAAAAAAAACGCCGACCGGTGGGAAGGAGGGTTGCCAGGGAGCCTCCGGGGCTCACCCAGAAAATGGCGTTTCATTACATTCAACGCTGGTTTTCTGTGGGGAGCCCCTACGGCTCCCTGGAGCTTCATACCTAAAGAGAAGGAAAAGAAAGGGCTAACCCGGGAGGCGGCAGCCACAAACTCTGCAACACAAAGCCGAGACAATAGGCTTCAACCTTGCAACCCAAGGCAACAAGAACGCACAGGAGCAGAAGTGCATAAAGAATGACCAGCCAAGAGCCTGTGCGATCCTCAAATGCCTGCGCCCGAAATGAGCCCTATACGTCACCAATACAGCAGCAAAAGCTGCAAACGTCCGAACAGCACGGGCGCAAGGACAGACCGCAGGCTGGAAAACTGAAAAACTCTGCGGACAATCTGGGAGACCCAAGCCCCGAAACAGGGAACGAGGGAAACCGGAACAACCCAAAGCACATCCGCAGACACGGTACGCAGGTAACGGCAAAAAGCGCAACCGGACAACACAGGACGCGCCCCCGGCCAAACCAATCAAGCAACAAAAAACCCAAGAACATCTCCAGAAAGCAGCCGTCTCGACCGTCGCCAGGACGGAGAAAGGCTGCAAACGTACAAACCTACCACCAGTACCAAAGAGCAGAAACCTAAACCGAAGAGGCTACCACAAACTGAGGAGAAGATAAGAAGGCACCCTGATCAAGGACCAGGATGGCTCAGGCGACGCATGAGCAGGCCGGAGGTGAAACAAAACACGAGAAAGCGTACGAAACGGGGCAGATGTGACGTCCACCCCGAACGCAANTCATGGGATAAATGATTGTATGCAGCAGAAACCAGATGCCACAAATGATCTTTATGCACAAATTCAATAAAAACTAAACAAGATTCAGTCAAGATGTAACCTAAACTTACATGAATACCACATGAATGGTCAATTTTATAATTCTAGGGAAATGTTTAAATATTTTAAAATTTTTAACAATGGCAATTCTCCAATTGGCCTATGATGATTGGGCAGATCACTCAAATCACATTGAGATGATTTCATGGGTGTTTTGTTATACATCTCTTGCTAATATGGCTATGGCAATTATCCTTCATGTTGAAAAACTTCCCGAGGGCCTTTCTGGTTCCTCCCTGGGTCTTAGTAAACAGATGCACACTATAGACTTGCACATCACCTTTCTGCCAGTGACCATGCGACATTGCAAGAAATTTGAAGGACGTGTTAGATCTTAGTGACGAAAGGCAATACATTCCAAGTAGTTAACTTGAAAAATAATCTATTAACAGATGAAATAAGCTGCTTTATCATCAAGGAAAGTGAGACTGAGAGGTGAGGTGGTCTGGGCAGTGACTGATATAATGGCACACTTATGATGCAAGTTGCTATTGCAGCATATTTTAAGACAACAATATGTGATTCTGCTGAAATGTGATGATAGTTATTTGATTACAGTGGTGGAGCTAATGATGGTAGTGGAGAGCACATGTTGGTGCTAGTGGTGCAGACACTAGTTGTGGAGAGCACATGTTGGTGCTAGTGGTGCAGGCACTAGTTGTGGAGAGCACATGTTGGTGCTAGTGGTGTGGGCACTAGTTGTGGAGAGCACATGTTGGTGCTAGTGGTGCAGGCACTAGTTGTGGAGAGCACATGTTGGTGCTAGTGGTGCAGGCACTAGTTGTGGAGAGCACATGTTGGTGCTAGTGGTGCAGGCACTAGTTGTGGAGTGCACATGTTGGTGCTAGTGATACCTGGTTGATACCTGGTTGATGGGGTTCTGGGAGTTGTTCTACTCCCCAAGCCCGGCCCGAGGCCAGGCTCGACTTGTGAGAGTTTGATCCACCAGGCTGTTGCTTGGAGCGGCCCGCAGAGCCACATACCCACCACAGCCCGGCTGATCCGGGACTTCTCTTAGGAAACAGTCCAGTTTTCTCTTGAAGATGTCCACGGTTGTTCCGGCAATATTTCTTATAGTCGCTGGGAGGACGTTGAACAACCGCGGACCTCTGATGTTTATACAGTGTTCTCTGATTGTGCCTATGGCACCTCTGCTCTTCACTGGTTCAATCTTGCATTTTCTTCCATATCGTTCACTCCAGTACGTTGTTATTTTACTGTGTAGATTTGGGACCTGGCCCTCCAGTATTTTCCACGTGTATATTATGTGGTGTCTCTCTCGTCTCCTTTCTAGAGAGTACATTTGGAGAGCTTTGAGACGATCCCAATAATTTAGGTGTTTTATCTCGTCTATGCGTGCCGTATATGTTCTCTGTATTCCCTCTATTTCAGCAATCTCTCCTGCTCTGAAGGGGGAAGTGAGTACTGAGCAGTATTCGAGACGGGACAACACAAGTGACTTGAAGAGTACAACCATTGTGATGGGATCCCTGGATTTGAAAGTTCTCGTAATCCATCCGATCATTTTTCTGGCTGATGCGATATTTGCTTGGTTATGCTCCCTAAACGTTAGATCGTCGGACATCATTATTCCCAAATCCTTGACATGCTGTTTTTCTACTATGGGAAGATTTGATTGTGTTTTGTACCCTGTATTATGTTTCAGATCCTCATTTTTGCCGTACCTGAGTACCTGAAATTTATCACTGTTAAACATCATATTATTTTCTGCTGCCCAATCGAAAACTTTGTTGACATCTGTTTGTAGTTTTTCAATGTCTTCAGCAGAGGTAATTTTCATGCTGATTTTTGTGTCATCTGCGAAGGATGACACGAAGCTGTGACGTGTATTTTTGTCTATATCAGATATGAGAATAAGGAACAGTAGCGGTGCAAGGACTGTACCTTGAGGTACAGAGCTTTTAACATCGCTTGGACTCGATTTTATCTGATTGACTGTTACTCTTTGTGTTCTGTTCGACAGGAAATTGAGTATCCAGCGTCCTACTTTTCCAGTTATTCCCATTGACCTCATTTTGTGAGCTATCACCCCATGGTCACATTTGTCAAAGCCTTTGCAAAGTCTGTGTATACAACATCTGCATTTTGCTTTTCTTCTAGGGCTTCTGTGATTTGTCATAGTGGTTGAGTAACTGTGACAGACAGGATCTTCCCGCTCTAAATCCATGTTGTCCTGGATTGTGCAATTCATTGTTTTCCATAAAACTAGAAATTTGATTCCTAATCACTCTTTCAAACACTTTTATTATGTGTGATGTTAGTGCAACTGGCCTATAATTTTTTCCCAAGGCTTTACTCCCGCCCTTGTGCAACGGAGCTATATCTGCAGATTTAAGTGCTGATGGTATCTCCCCTGTATCCAGGCTCTTTCTCCATATTACGCTGAGTGCTCTCGTTACTGGTACTTTACATTTCTTTATGAATATTGAATTCCATGAGTCAGGCCCAGGGGCTGAGTGCATGGGTATATTGTCAATTTCTCTTTCAAAGTCTTCCGAGTTTGTGGTAATATCCATTANAAGTCGAGTCGCATTTTCCGACCAAATTTACATCGTAACTCGAAAATATCGTAAGTAGGGGCAATTGTAAGCCGAGGATTCACTGCATCAATGATATCAATCAATGTATCAAGGAGTCAGATATCAATGAACACAATGATCAAGATGTTCACAGCACACAGCTGAAGATTGCAAATCTATTCATTATGCAATATGATCTCGTGTTGCTTTCGAAAATAATCTTGTGGGAAATGATTCACATTCATGATTTAGTGACAGGAATCTGATAATAATAGTGATGTGCATAGTATTTCTGGGTACTGTATTTGTTATCGGGTGAAGTCACCTGCTCGAATCAGCTGGTCATAGCCGGCTGCAAACCAACAAAACCACCATGATCAAATGAACAAAACTCCTGGTGCTGAAGAAGAGCTTTAAGCTCCACAACTTGACCCCAGAGACCAAAGCAAACAAAAACAAAGCTTCATAAAAGCAATTACAAACCGTAGGGGCCACTACAAACCGAGGAGAAGAAAGAAAGGAAAGAACCTGGTCCAAAGCCCAAGATGGCTCAGGCGGTGCATGGGCAGGCCGAATATGAAAAAATGGACGAGAAAGCTTGCAGAACAGAGCAGAAGTGACATTCACCCCGAACACAAGCTGCAGTGACTCCACCAACATTGAACAATAAGAAGTGACAGTATTCGGAATGAGACAAAGATCCAGGAAAAGCCAAGAGAGAAGGGACAAAACAACCTTGTCTGACACCAACGAAACCTGACAGAGAAAATGACAGAAAGCCTGCTAAATAACTTTGTGCCGTCACTGAGAAAAAGACCGGAGGTGGGACACCATCAAAGAAGCCACCTGATCACCATACCAATGGCAATACACATGCATCAGAAAGACCAGACACATATCACAGAGGAGAAAATCAAACCAGCAAGGTACCTCACTGGCCTAACCTGCTGAAAGAGACAGAATCATGGAAAAATGCCCGGGTTCGGACAACAAGCAAGCAGCCCCTAAAACCAAGGCTGGGCCGGCCTCCATGAGACCAGGAGAATCACCCTCCCTCAATAGGATTTGAGCCAAGCCAGAACCCAAAGCAACAGCTGGAATGGGGAAAAAAGGCACAGAACTCCTCCAACAGTCCTGCCGAAAAAATCCTTTGCGAGAGCCTCGCAGTCGAGGAACAGCGGCATGTACACAGAAGACACAATGATGCAAAGAGGTCCACCTCTGGGCACCTGTATGTCCAGCAAAGCCAAAGGAAGGAAGCAGCGTCGATTGTCCACTTTGTGGAAAGAGGAATGAAGTGAGATAGGCCGTCTGCCAGGATTTTGGAACTTTAAATGTGAACGGCGCAATGAGCTAAACCCAGAGAATTCGGCAGACAAGCTACTTGAAGCGATCAGCCCCAAAGAGCCATGGACCGAAGCAACTCCCCCTGGTTGAGACAATGAATTATGGCGAAGCAATTCGAATATACCGGATGGAGCCTCTGCTCCTTGGAGCGTCGAGTCCTCCGCAATGCCAACAAAACAGCCGCAAACTCCCACACCATGCTGTGGACACAGCCCCAACCAACAGACGAGGTATCCTTGAACACATCGATCGAGGGAGGAGGAAGGCACAATGGCACCAAACCCTGAAAAACCCGAAGACGAAGCCAGCGATGCAGCAACCAACGAGACTGTGAGAAAAGGAAAAGAGGCTGCCCCAAAGATACCAGAACAGCCTCCGAAGCCAAACCCTGCCCAGCGGATAAACCAGAGAAGCAAAGTTCAGGCTCCCACACAGCTGCTCAAGTCATCGCCGAGTGACCCGGGTCCCCTGAAAAACAGCCGACAACGGGACTGCAGCCAGAGCAAGGTTGCGGGAGGGAGAGAAGGGATGCAGTCCGAGAATCCCACACAAGGCCCAGCCAAGTCTGAACCTGGGATGGAACCAACTGAGACTTCTGCCAGTTCACCAGGAACCTGAACCCAGCAAGCTGGGAAAGAGCCAGATTCCTGACCAGCAGACAAACAGACCAGCTGGGAGTCCACACCAACCAATTGTCGAGGAAGGCCAAGACTTGAAGATCTAGCAGACGAGGATAGGCCACCACGACCCAAGTCAAAAGCATAAAAACATGAAATGCCAGATTCAGCACGAAAGGGAGAAAATGGAAGCGGTAAGCCTGTCGCCCCACCACAAAACCTAACCAATCCCTGAACCCCGGATGGATAGGGACGTGCCAATACACAGCCTTGAAGTCTAGGGAAATTACCCAAGCGCTTGGATCGAGAACAAGCAAGACCTGGGACAACGTGGTCATCCAAAAGGAGGGGCAAGGAATCAACCGGTTCAGACGAGACAAGTCCAGAATGTACTAGAGATCCGCACAGTCCCATGTTCGAACTGGAAACAGGTAGGAAACCCACCTGAGAGACGAGGTCATTTCAACCACGCCCAAGCGAACCCACGCCAAGACAACCTGATGGATGGACAGGAAAGAAGCCCCCCCCCCCACTGGAAGGAGGAAGGTTTATCCATTTCCACTCAAGGCAACAAGATATGACCTGAAAAACCTACAAATTATAGGACCAGGCATGGGCAAAAAGAGCCAGCTACCTTCCCATCGCCTTATCAATGGGGCAACCCACAAAAGGGTCGACACGAACCCCAAGAGCGCAATTTCTGTGCAGAGAGAAAACCGCGCAAACCCAATTAAGAAGGCACCAGGGTCACTACTGAATCCAAAACTGGCACCACAGGCCTACCCTATACAAATCTGAGCCATGGCACGACCCTTCCGGGAGAGCCGGGAGCAACCACCCCTCCCTTTCCCAGAGAACCAACAAATCCAAAATAGGCTAGCAATTAGCCGAAGCCACTGACAGAAACTGGGACACAATCCTCAGGAAACAAAAGAGGACAAAATGGTTTAGCCGACTGAAGAGCCAGGGCCCAAGCCAAACCCAACGAAAGAGCCAACACAGCCTGTTGACACGTGAGACAGGAAGTGAAAACATGGAAACCACCTCCCAGAGGATCAGTGCAAACAGCTTCAGCAAGGCTGACGTTTTAGAAGCAGCCACGACAAAAACCCCAGCTGAGCGTCCTCTACCATGCGACCCAGCATCTTCTAAAAGCCTATCTGAAGACAGCTCCAGAAGACAGAAGAATCGCAAGACAGAGGACAAGTGGCTGAGAGTCCGCAAATCATTGGCCACCAAAGCAGCTGAAAGTGGGGACTTGAGCATGGAGCTGTTCCAGACCAGCATTATGAGGGGCGAAGAGGCACTCATTAAGAAACTCTAGAGAGCTCCCAAGAACACCTGCAGCACTGTGGTAACCTCTTAAAACTCAAGCATGCTGTTATGACAAAAGCTACACCAAGACCCAAGATAAAAGAAGGGGACAGTCTGCCAGCCAGGAAGATTCCGGAACTTCATAACAGACCCAATATGGGTATTGGGTGTTCAAGTATTGGCAATATCCAATACAGGGGTACCTCGGTTTAAGAGTTTAATCCATTCCTGGAGGCAGCTCGTAACCCAAAAACTCTTAAATCAAAGCTAATTTCCCATAAGAAATAATGGGAAAAGAATTAATCCGTTCCTGACTACCCAAAAATCTCACTTCAAACTAAATTTTATACCCAATTCATCCAAATCTACACTACAAAAGTATGTTCAAGTTATTACTTACCCTTGCTGATGACTCCTGTTGGCGTATGGAAGATGGTGAGTAGGAGGGAGGAGGAGAGGTGTTACTGTTTGGAAGAGGAGTCCCCTTCCATTATGACATTAGGCAGTGAAGATTTTTCTGGAGTGCATTCTCTGGCACGTTTTGCCTGCATACCACTAGGTCCTGGTTGTAGCTCACTACTTGATTTTCTCACAACGAAATGATCCATTGAAGATTGTTTTTCCCTTCTTTGAAACACTTGTTTATAGTAAGACATCACATTGTCATTTAAAAGGTTAATGCAACAGCCTGCTACAGCTGTATCTGGGTGAGTTTTTTAACAAAACTTTGCAGTTCTTCCCATACTTAACACATTTTCTTAATGAGGAAGGGGCATCCTCTACTGCCTCTACTCACAACTATTTTCTTAAGGTTGAACCTTACCACTGGCTTTCTTGGGACCCATGGCGAGATATATAACAACTTTATGCTCAAATAGCCAAAAATCTGACAAAAAAAACTGTAAATCCTAGTGAAGAATTCTGGTGGAATAGTCACTGGGCACGAGGCTCTGGTAAACTGAGGTGCGATCGCCATGCCTCCATGCGCTAGGTCGGCCCGTACGCATATCAACACCCTCGTATCCCGAGGCAACACTCATATCCCGATCCAAATTTTCCAAGCAAATCCTGCTCGTAATCCAAAAAACTCGTAACCAGGGATGCTCGTAATCCAAGGTACCACTGTACAAGTATTGGGTGAAGAACTGAACTCAAAGAAAGCCAGATCCATCACCAAGGAGTAAACCGGGTCTCGCAGGAGGTAAGCACTGATCATCTCCCGAACCTCCTCAAGGGAAATCTAAGAGGAAGAAAACCTCCAGAATGACAAATCCGAGGAACTCAAAGGCACAATGAAATGAACTCGTCAGGGATGGGAGCCCCAGCCAACTCATGAAAGGGAAGGAGAGTATGAAAACCCCTCTCCTGCAGAAGAAGCATCTGTGCAGAGGGCACAAGGGCCCAAGAGGGGTCAAATGAAACCCAAAAGCTTCACTGGACTCCCCCCGGGCCTCAGAAACCAATGTCACAGGCTCCAGAGCAGAGCCTCCATCCCCGCTTACTGCCCCAGAGGGCGGAGTCCAGGAAAAAGGCTTTGAAAAAGGGAGCCTTAGTTGGGAAGGAGAGGCTCAACTACATCAGCACCCATATCGAAAAGGGCATTCCCCAAAGTTACCCGAGCCTAACCCTGCCCAGACTCCAAAACCCTCAGACATTTGGGAGCGGAAAGCAGGGAACGAGCAGCAAGAACAACTCTCATCTGGGGAAGGAAGAGGAGATGCGGACCGAACCAAGGCCAAAATGATCAACACCCCCAAATCAGTCTCAAACTCAAATGGGGCAGCTTCGGGGTTTCCAAATGGGCAACTAACCTGGCCCGTTGCAAGATAGAGAACCAGTTGTGCAAAGTGGCAGTTGCCTGATCCCGCAGAATATCAGATAAGTGATGAGTGAATTGGAACACAAGCAAGGAGCAAGTCCCCCAAGACTCCGGGTCATAGGTGTCCCCGACCCAACAGGCAGCATGGTGGAGGCAGAATGGATGATCGTCACCCTGAGGCAGGGGCGATGAACAACCCCTCGAATTAACACAAAACGAGAATGGACTTAGAAGAAGCATCCATGGTACGACTGAGCCCACAGGAATTTTCCAGGGCCCATAGGGTAAATGAGGACTATAGGAAGCCTAGGCACTGGGGGGCCAGCTAAGCCAGTAAACCCTGTTGATGCAGGAAAACCGACCACAAGTAGCTGCTTTAAATCATCCGGGGCACCAGAGGAGGACCACCACCACATCCTAGGCAGAGCCTAATGAGGTGCTATACAGCACTCCTCTGCAAAAACAGGCAAAATTGCCAGTAAACCAAACTAAAACAAAACCCCCTGAAACTCCACAATAGCAAACAACCAGTCGGAGAGAAATGTCATCTGCAGCGTGCAAGCTAAAGAAGGCTGCGTCAACCACAGTGCGCCCTAAAGCCGATGAACACTTTCCTACCTGGAGCAAGGCAGAAAGCCCAAGACCCCCTACCTACCCCAAACGCAAGGACAATCACAAGTGAGGAAGCCCTTTAACAGGGAGTGAATCCCAAGTGCCTCAGGGAAGAGAACCCTGACCATGCAAGGGCAGTACTCATGGAGCGCCTAGGGAAGGTGTCCCTAGATACATGTGTCACGGTAAAATCTCTAGGAAGAGATTCGGCCTGCTCCATCATCACCTATTCTATCATATCACGTCTATATATTCAAGAACTGCAGCCACAAGAGCAACTACAACTACTTTCCAGATGTCTAGACAGTACCACCAATCTCCCCCCTACACCACGGCCTGTCACCCCACCTCACTTGGTTGCCGGACGCTCACGCCATCGGCCGAAACAAGTAGTTAACGTGAGCTGGTTCCTAGTTGTCCACGACTACCAGCACCACCTGGACGGCCGCCGTTCCATATATNTTTTAACCCTTAAAACGCGCATATCATATATAAATGATATCAATGACAAAACCGAAATCGCGCAATCATATATATGATTTGTGTCTAGCGCTATAATTTAAAACACCCCGCCGGATAGGGGCAGCTATAGTACAGCCACGACTGATAGTTGCCAGATCCACCTAGAAAAAAAAATCCAGCCCAACATTCTGAGAAGTGAGAACGTCAGTATTGCGCCAGCCACCAAGCTGGCGCACGCAGCACGAGCTCACAGCACCGCTGTTCAGCTTGTGACCAAAGCATCGCCTACAAATGCCAAAAATAAAGTGATACTGCTATTATTAGCAGTGATAGTATTACTGAAGCCCCCTGAATTGATAAAACTGACCAGGATTCTGATAACAGCTTGATTGTGGAGATATTAGCGCTGTGCTCGATGGAGGGAGGAGTACGGCTGGGAGGGAGGATTGTGGCGTTGTCTCTGACTGTGTGTGGCCCATTTATTGACTGCACTCACCATACCAGCTAGTGGTTCGCTATGGTGAACACAAATGTAGATACTTACATATAACGGTGTATAGTGTGAGATAACAGTGAGAGGAGAGAGGAGTAGGTTGGGAGCCGCCATTTGGTGAGAGGAGCGTCGTCTGCAGGAATTATCGTGTTGTTTACTGTGACCACAAGGGTCTTTGGGCACCATACCAGCTTATTTGTACAAGTATGGTGAATAAAACAGGTAGATACTTATATATAATGTGTGTATAGCATAATAACACCACAAACCAATATTGTTGGAGGAGAAATATTAGTGGTGTGGCTTGAGGGTGGCCGCCGATCAGCTGACTGTGGAGTAGCTACGTCTTTGTGCGTTTACTCACCATACAAGCTTAGATGTACAGTTATGGTGAACAAAACATGTAAATACGTATATATAACGTCTGTGTATAGTGAATAAATGCAAAAACAGTATTGTGGGAGGTAAATGAGGGTGAGTGAGGTGGTGTTGAGGGAGGGCGTGGCAGTGAGTGGCTCGCTGGTGTGTGGCGGCCACTCCTCGTTGCTTTTTGACTCACAAGACCAACTTAGTAGTTCGTTATGGTGAACAAAACATGCAGATACTTATATATAACCTGTGTATATAGTGTAACAACAGCAAAACTATTTGTTTATTGTTTTATGAACATAATAATTGAATCACTTATATGCACACCATAATTTTGAGTACAGCGATGGTTCACACATTTTATAATATAAATATACCACAATTCACTGTATGGAATAATATTCTGCAAAAAAAACTAAGAAAAAATCAATCAGAGACATTGAAATAATTAGGAAATAATATATTTGTGGCAACTGCCGTCTGACAGCTCGGGCGGAGTAGACCTCGTCTGGCGAAGGCTCTGCCAACGCCCCTTTTTTGCCACACTTCCCTACCCTACTGCGGCTAAAATATGCTACCTACAATTTTTTTGTTATTTTTTCCGTGATCAGGGAACAAAAATAAACAATTCTATAAGACGAAAGAATTTTTGGATTTTTTTTTTTGTTGCGCCTGTGGGTGTGAATTCCATTTGGGCCTCTAGCGGTTTGAGGGTTAAAATGCAGCTGGAAAAGCTCATCAGGGCAAATGGGGGGACTTTTGACAAGCCGCCACCTCGTCCTCATTGAGGCCACTAGTATTAGTGGCCCATCAGGTAAATTCAGATAAATACATTTAAATCCCAGACAATAACTGTTTAAATCATCCTATGATGACCGCATTCCCCCAAGTAACATTCATGATAACAGCATTTGTACCATGAAATGATAGCAGGGTTTTTGTCATGGGTCAAGGTAAACTCCATTTTATCCACATAGACCTATTATATCCATATTTGCATCATACATGTAAAAACCCCAATAATTTTGTAAATATTCATATGATGATAATTGCATTACTCTGTGACTCAACAACTGGCAATAACCGCTGTCTAAGGGTTAAAATGATTCAGCCAATGTTTTGACGACTATCTTTGAGGAAATGAAAGGACGACATTGATGAGGAAATGAAAGGGAAGAGTGAAGTTAAGTGCCAGGTTCGAATTGCACAAAATTATTGTTAACAATACCCTCACCATACCCCAGTTTCCATCTTCCATGGGTGGGGGATGTAAAGAAAAAAAAAAGGAAAACAAAAATAATAATAATGACAAATATTATAAACAATGTATCACATAGCATATAAAACTCATCAAGGTAGAATCAGAGACAATAAACCTTTGAACTTTGAACTTTTAAATACATCACACACACAGAGCATGTAATGACTGTCGTGTGTAGCTCCAGGTCAATGCTGACAGAAGGTCGAAATTTTACTGTAAAACAAACAATGCAACCTTTAAACTCTGGAATAATTTGTTCTGAGCAAAGTCCAGATAATCATAGAATAATTGATTCATAGAAAATCTTGCTATATTTAGTAATTTCTGTGATATATGTATATCACCATATTTGTAGGAGAGCTTTTTGTGCATTATTAAACAAATACTGCATAATAATGCAAACATTAACATGTTAAATAAACTTGCTGAAGATGGTCTATATTCAGGCCATTGGTACTACAGTGGAGGCCACTTAGACACTTGTATTTAACTCCTTTAATTTTGAGCCCCCTTAGTCTTTTTCTCTTAATCTTTGCCATCAAAATTGTTTTCTTTATCTTTTATTGTGTCAGAACTAGAGGACTAGATTCTGAAGGTCTACAATGCAAATGTAGAATGCAAAAGAGGTAAACTGTGCACAATGGGTAACAGTATACTTTACACAATTCTGGTCCATATTAAGATTCACAAGCAATAAGATCGTGCAGAGGTTTTTCCATCTGAAAGTTTACTGTACTAAAGTATTGATGCTACGTTCATCAATGCTGAAGTGGATGTAAACTGCAATATGATGGTTTGTATAGTAACTGGCTTCAAAAAGCCAATGCATAATATAATGAAAAACTAATCAGGAATTTAACAAAATCTTTAATACTTATAAGCAATAAATTTAACTGAAATGGAAAAAACCACTAGTTAAAACAGTCATAAGTTTACGTCCATTTTGAACGCAATCACTCGAGAAAGCTAGCTAACAAACCTGGAGAGCAAACAATGATGTTTACATTAACTGCATAAACAATACCTGTACCATGCTTCTTTATGCCTGCAATATATGTGCAAATACCAATATACACATATAGCCACATACTGTATATATAATACTTAGAATAAGAAAGACTGACATCATAATGTTACAGAATTTAAGAGTCATCATGATGCGTTCTTGGTATCATATATATTATTCTCTTTTCATAAATGGCTTACAAATTAACATTTGATAACTACAGCAGATAAATATTAAAATTACACTCATTGGAAAATGAGAAAAACAAAAGTATACCAAAGCTAGGAATAGCAGAAAAAAAATATTACCTGTACCATGAAATTTAAATCAAACTTTGTAAGATATTTGCTTGAATATGAGGAACAGTTTAAGTACTAAATGGGGACGACTAGCTTTACACTGTTAAGCAAGTGGAAAAGTGACATAAATAATGTGGACCATATTACAGTCCTCCCTCACACAACCACACCATCACTAACACCAAGCTTCTTGCATCAACAATTTGTTCATCAAAGCTTGGACATTACATTTTGTAAGATCTAATAACAAGAATGTTATTTTAGGCAGCTCATCATATATACCTGGACAAGGTCAAGTGCAGGAAATGACTCTTCTTGGTACTGTAGCGGTATTAGGAACAACACTTACATCTTTCAATGTATGGGAGGAATGGGGAATAACCTCAGACCAACCTCACAACCCACTTTCCCAGTTTCTATTTTCTTCTAAATTATTGGTTACAACCCTAATATCTGGGTAAGAACCCAAGTTCTCTTACAGTGGACCCTTATATAATGCATATTTATGCAGCAAATTTTTAACATGGCATATACATGGCTCACAGCATGCTCATGTGTTCACTCAAGCCCAGCCACTAGGAGCTAGGTTCCCTCCTTAGTCCTTTGGTTCAGTGACTCAAGTGTGTCAGAATTTGTCTAACTTTGTCTCTCTTCTCATTTTCATTTATAAACAAAATCTCTCCAACCCACAAGCACACACACACACATTCTCACCTCCCAACTGTTATTCATAGGAAGAGAAAGCAAATTGAGCTGGTGCCCTAAAGTGTAGAGCAATGCTTAGAAAATTTAGAATGACATGGCACATTAATCTCCTTAACTGTGGCAGAATACAGTCCCATACAAATGACATGAGATAGGCAGACAACGTTTGTCTGTGGTATATGTTTTGTATGTCACTTATTGTTAGTTTCCCGCCTCATTTTTTTTTAAGAAAAAGAACTCTATCACATATACCAGTTTATGAAGAAAGACAGTGGAGGTGGAACACAAGAAACTTAAAACATGTCCACTGCTTGTCACTGCTCACCAGCTGAGGAGTAGGCAAGTCAAAATATTTAAAACAATGATAGTGATGTGAGGTCACATCCACAAACTTGGATGACTGCCAGGCCCTTCATAATGACCTACACAAAATAAATGGAGCAACACACAGCAGATAGAATTTATTGTAGATAAATGCCACAATGAAATGTGAAACAGAGGAAAATAGGCCACAAATATCCTACAAGCAATGTGAAAATATATTAAAGAACTTTGATAAAGAGGTCTAGAGATGGTTCTGGATAGTAAACTGACACCAGAGAAACACTCAAAGGCACTGTGAGGAGCTTATGCTACACTTACAAACTTCAAAATTGCATTTAATCCTCTAACTGTGGCTATCATCAAAAATATCACCTTATCTTAAACAAAACAAAACAGTTGCATATACTGTAATTATTACATCTGCATACACAAAATGAGGAAAAAAAAAAATCCCACAAATTTACGTCTTTCCTGGTTTGGGAAACATTGGAAGGAGAGCGAGAAGGTGTTATTGGGTCCATGGACTCTTGGGGATACAATTTTGCCGACTCATCATACAAGAGAGAAAGCTGTGATGTGCAAGTTAGATAGTATATATGTCCACTCTTTTTTTACTCTTGTTTACACAAATATGGAATAACTATCTATTTATTCATAATTGACAAACATAGGGATTGAGTACCGTACCCCCTACACTACACGTGAATGTATTCCTGGTACATCTCAAAAGTATTGTCTTACAATCCACTCCACTGCTGCTAGTCTGCCTGGGAATGTTGTTCAGAAATAGAGTTAAACACCACTGTGAAATATTCAATTGTGATTTGATTATAATCACATGGCAGTTGGTACACAATAACCTTATTGCATACCAAGCAATTAAAAAATAATAGCAGAATTCCGTCAGGGGTGTAGGTTGACGCCATTACATCCCTATAGATGTACTGTACAGTACTGGTATTATAACCATATTTACATTTCAGTGAGAAGATGGTAGATGCTAAAACAATCAGCAGTTTCAGAGAGTCGTAGACAGGACACCATGAGCACAGCTCTCATCCTGTAACTGCACTTAGGTAATTACACCTACACTCACCCTTGCCAACACACTCAAAAAGACATACAATATACACACTATTTTAAATCAGGGTATGCTTATAATGCAGTGTACAAGTGTGTTGCATGTAGTAACGTGGTTACCTTGCGCTGCTCCCAGAGCCCCAGCGGTCCCACAGTCTGCCCTTGACCAGGCCTCCCAGCTCACAGTCTGGTCAATGATGCTGCTGCTAGTTATTCAGTGCAAACACCACATTAATCTATAATATGCCATTTCTCAGGAATGTAACTGATGCATTATATAAAAGTCCACCGTACCTTCTAACAATGGGCTACATTTATAATTACGTTAGAAATTAAATTTCTTAAAATACTTTTAAACTAATTTGTGAAAATATCAGAATCTTAAAACTAAAAATAATTAAGGTTATAAATAATCATGTAAATTATTCCCTAGTAATTACTCAAATAAGAAATGAGCAAATATTTGTTCATTTGAAATATGTAAAACAAGAAAAAAATTCTTAGACATTAACGTCTCACAATAGACCAAAATATGAACAGTTAAATACATTTACATTTGTTCAACTATTCTCCCACATTAATTACAGTAATATCTTGGCAATATATAATACAATAACTGTAAATGCATAAGCCATAAGCCCTTTGGGGACAGATTTCCAGAAAGCAATAAAGTGACACACTCGCACAAAACCTCGGTACACATCCCGTGGTGAAGTGTGCTAGCGGCAACTCTCACACGGCCCACATTTACACATCACAGAGGAATAAGTGCTTGCATATGTAACTATGTACCTGAAGTTTTTGGAAATATTCAGAAATGGACAAAAGTTCAATATTGCCTTCTTTAAATGTGGCATATATATAAAGTTTGTCATTCATGTTCAATATTTCCTCAATGATGGTTAACCTTTATTATATAAAAAAACATTACAGTATTCACTATTATAAACGATGAAAATATACTTTTTAATACGAACACTTCCTCATCTTGTATAAAATTTCTGGAAAAGTTAAATATAGGCCCGTTAAAATTGAAAAGCTTGCCAGATGAATCGATGTCACTTTACGAGACCTTTTATGATGAGAATTTGTACATATCAAATATGGTGCTTCAAATTATTATTTACAACTAAATTAGTATGTAATAAGGCTGGGAGCTTTGTATTATTCTTGCCAATAAAATACTCATTGGTTTAATTATTATGCATAATGTATAACTTACAAATGAGATTTCCAAATTATTTTTTAAGAGACACAATAAAGGAGTCAAGATCGTACTCATTCTCATATTGATCTTGATCCCAGAGTTCCGGCAAATTCTCCAGGACAGCTCTGGCTCCTGTCGTGCCCACACCAAGAGCCTGAGATGATGTGCTGCTTCGACCACTGGCATTCACAGAGTCTTGACTACCATCAACTTTACCATAGTCCAAGTTGAAGAGATCCAGAAGCTGTAAAGAACACATTCAGAAATTGATCTACAAATATTGTGGGCTGCCATCTCTGAATATAAACTGATACCTAGGGCCAATACCATCTCACTAGGCAGCTATGATATCTCATGGCCTACCTGAAGCAGTACTGTAGTAGAATCCTGCCAATCCTCACAAGTGGCAGGGAGATGCGTGTTTAACAAGACTACCATATACTAAAGAAAAGCACATTCTGAAGACCAAAATAGGGTGGGAGTGGGGGGTGGGGGTGGGCACGAAACTCGGAGAAATGTTTGGTACTAGTGAATACCAAACAAAAACTAATAACGATGATAAACAACAAATACTAGCACACCAGCCCCACCATCAGATAGCAGTGCAAGAAACTGGGGCTCAGTTCATCCCAGTCAATTTGTACACTCTCCTGCTACATCTACTATCCACTACTTATCATAATACTTTTTTTAGATAAATGACAGGCTTTCCTGTTTATTTTACAATCCATTGCTGGGCCTCACACTTTATCCACACTAAGTTAGTATGTTTGACAGTAAAATTGTACAGTGTATGTCATAACTTTTTCTGAATTTAGGGTTATGATATGGATAGAATACCACATGCATACCAGCATTAGCCTGGTATGCTGTTAGCAAAGGTCATCTTCCAGAGTTATCACTTCTGAGGCTGTTTAAGTTCCTGCCTAAGCAGGACTACTATATTTTAAATCTATCCTTATATTAAGTGGTGCCAAGGAATTTTGTTACTGTGCTGCACCTGCAGATAGGAGTGACAGCAGCTTTAATATGATGCTTGAGGTTCTGCTCAATCAGGTGTGTGGTCCTGCATGTCAACTGGGTTGCAGCTTCCAGAGGAAGGTCACATCATAGGCTGCTTAACCACTGTACTGTGCCCACCAAGATATCACAGGAAAAATGGTGGTGGGGGGGGGGGGGTTTGCACTGCCCAACATATGATGTTTGTTAGTACATCTAAAGACATAAGTACACAGGGTTTGCATCCTGTTCCTCAGGACTCCAGTAAATAGATGCCATCCTGAGAAAAATGTGTCTGCATCCCTCCTGGCTGTAAGAGCCTCAGTACTGCCAGATCAACCAAGGCTGGCACATGCAGATGGAGCTCACAGCACAGTGCTATAAGTTGGGAACTCAGCACCACTCCATAATCATTAATAAAATAAGTAACTGCAATTATTTTGCAATAACAGCGTCAAATGATGATCCTGACTAATAATAATTATGTACTGTGGGGCCGCGACTTATGATTTTAATCCTTTCCAGAGACGGATCGTAAGTCGAAACGAATTTTTCCATAAGAAATAATGGGAATTGAATCAATCCGTTCCACACCCCCAAAAAATATTAACATAAAAATACATTTTATACCAAATAACACTACAATACAGTATGTATATCTTACCTTCAATGAGGACTCTTGTTGGCGTATGGAAGACGGTGAGGAGGAGGGGAGGAGGAGAGGTGTTTGTCTTTGGAAGGGGGAGTCCCCTTCCATTATAACATCAGGCAGTGATGACTTTTCTAGGGTACTCTCTCTCCTACGTTTTACCTGCATACCACTAGGACCTGCTTGTGACTCACTGCTTGTTTTCTCTCTAAAAACCTGTCTAGCAACACTTGTTTTTTCCTACGTTGTAACACTTGTCTGAAGTGAGACATCACATTGTCATTAAAAAGGTTAACAAAATAGCCTGCTACAGCTTGTTTTGGGTAACACTTTTCAGCAAAACTTTGCAATTCTTCCCATACTGCACACATTTTCTTAATAAATGAGGAAGAGACATCTTCTATCCTACATCAACAACCCGCACACCATCTTCATGTTTACGAATGATCTTTTGTTTTTCCTCTATGGTCATCCTCACATGTGTTTTCATATGTTGAACCTTACCACCGACTTTCTTGGAACCCGTGGCATGATATAATAATTATTTCTATGTTCAAAAAATAAAAAACCAGGGTTGAATGTAATGAAACGCCATTTTCTGGGTGAGTCCCGGAGGCTCCCCGGAGCTATCCAGACTGAATGGATATTTATTACTTTCTGGCATCAGTCAAAATGCTAGGAGTTCTTGCCTACCGGGGACCACGAGCCAGAACCTGGCCCCCTCAGAGAGGCACGAGGAGCAATGGCCTATAGAAACCCCCTTGTTGATTGGGAGCATTCTATGACTGCCATCGACCGGGACAGGCACCCAGAAAGGTAGGCGCCCCAAAACAAACCCCTATTCTGGTGAAAATATTGCTACCGAAAGCCAAACGAGTGGACAGAACTCCCCAAACAAAATTATCTAACTAACATGACGTCATCACGTCGCCGCGCCACCGTCTGCGCAACCCCCCCCTCCCTGAGAGGGGGAAGGGGAAGCCCCAGACCCTCCACGCCGGCAATCCAACTAGCATGTTCTTAGGCTGGATGTCAAATTACGCGAAAAACGCCGCCGACCGGAGGGAGGGAGGGATGCCGGGGAGCCTCCGGGACTTGCCCAGAAAATGGCGTTTCATTACATTCAACGCTGGTTTTCTGGGGGGAGCCCCGTCGGCTCCCCGGAGCTACCTACCCAAAGATAAGTAAAACAGGGAAGGAACCGGGAGGCGATCACACGTCCTAACTAAACCAACCAAAACCAGAGACAAAACAGACCAAAACGAGAACAAGACCACCCAGGCCAACGACCAGGACGGCCCCAAAACTCAAAAGCAAGGCAGAGGGGAACAACGCCCAGGACAGTAAGTGGAACGGAGCAGAAGGAACCGCAACACTGAACGCAAGCAGGAACGGCTCTGCCAGCAACACCCAACATGAAGTGACAGGACAATCCCAGACGACAGTCCCAGAACAACCCCGAAGCAAAGACAAGCCAACCCTATCAAAGACCGAAGGGCCCTTCGCAGTGATAGGAAAACCACACACCGCCCCCGAGACGAAACACGCAGGTGGGAGACCAAGAACGAACCCACCTGTGCCGACACAAACGACGAAAAACGAACCCCACGACCGAAAGCGCAAAACGCAAATCTAAAAACAGCGACCCTGCAACCCAACGGAGCAACATAACCAGCTCCAGCAGGGAAGAATGATACACGCAACCCGGAGGGATCCAAGAGGAGAACTCCCGAGGACAAGAACCACAGGAAGCAAACACACCCGGTCCGGAAAAGGAACAAGGAAAACCCGAAACCAGGACCGGAACCCAGCAAACCCGGGTTCAAGAAAAAGAACCAGGAAGGCAGATCGAAACGCCCCCCCCCCCACAGACAATGCAACATGGGGGGGGGGGAACGGAATTAGGTAAGGAAAACCACGAACACGGCCCAAGAAGCGGCCGGGAAGTAACGCACACGACCAACCACAAAATGCGTAGAGGAGCGCGTACATACTGACGGACCTGACAGACAGCAAGGTGCAGTCAGGCACCGAAGATAGTCAAGGAAAGTGTCCAGACAGGGAAAAACCCTGGAGTCGACAGTGAAAAAAGCCCTGAAACGCAGGGCAGAGCCCCACAGGACAACAAAGAAAATTTTTGGACAAAAAGGCACGAAAGACATGCAAGGTGACCAAACACCACACCAAACACCCCAGTCAGGAGCCATTGACGCAATCCCGCCAAGCGGGGAAGAGTAAATAAGGATGGAACAGTGAACATGGGCAGCGGAGTGAGTAGAGTATCCCAAGAAGATACTCGCCCCAAACGCATGAGCCTAACTAGAGAAGCAAAGCTCTACAAAGTACCAACGACGGAACCCAAACCGTTCCGTACGTCCAAAGAAAAGTCCTGCCAACCTGTGGAGAACTGTGCGGCGGCACCCCAGCATATAACCAGCAGAGTAGCGAATAATAACTCATGGGAGACATCTCCCATGCATGAGGCTAACCATAGCCCGTGCAGCTTGCCCCTCTCCTGTGCCAGGTAAGTTAAGGGCGCCCCACAGCCCTTGCTACTTGGAACTTGTCCCGAGTAGCTGAATCTAGAACAACAACAACGAAGAAGTAGTTGTCTACCTGAAAGTGTGGACGAGAAAGACATGCGAGACACCGTACCGACACCCAGTGCGCCCAACCAGCACCATTGCCCACCAAAACAACACTTGCAACTACAGTATACTCAACAAAAGATAAGTAGTACCTTAGTGTAAGTGTTTATTGACCAATCACCACGAAACAGTGGAAACTGGGATAGTGGCACACGCCACCCTTGTGGCACATTGAGGGCACGAAACAATGGGCATAAAAGGGATAAGCGCAGAACCAGGAAACACCGGAGGAATGACCGGCACAGTAACAAGCCCGGTGATGCACGGAACCAATCACCACGTAACGCGGTGATGGGGCCCCACGATCGGTGCAAAGGCAGGTTGGACACGTACGGGAGTGGGAACGGATGGGAAGAAACAGTAGCTGCCTCGTACGGGCCAATAGGCCCTTCGCAGGTCCACTGTACTTATGTCCGTATGTTGATATGCACAAGGGGACACAGGAGGTAGTGTGCTCCCAAAGGAGCCACAGACACTAAAAAGAACCTGAGGAATGTCAGAGGGGAAGAGAAGCAAAAAGCACCAAAAGTCATGTGGAGGAGGCAGACGCCACCCACAGGAGTAAACTTGAAGACAGAGCCCAAAAGGCGCCGGAACCTGCACAACCGGCAACCGACAGGAGAGGCGGGGCCCAAGAGCCAGGGCTCAACCCCCGCAAGCACAACTAGGCCAGCACCCCACCAAAAGTGAGAACCAGCACTAGGCCGACAGAAGCGCCAGACATGACAACCTCTCTTGCCGAGCAGACCCACAACCGTGTCATAACACAGGCGAGCCAAGAAACACACTAGGAGCAGCACTAAGGTGTGCCCGAAAGGCATGCAAACAATAGGCAGTAGGCATAGCATGTACTGTTACCTGAATAAATTGCGCAGTTGAAGGAGAAATACGGCCAGAGGCGCGCGCCCTGCAGAAGATGAAGCAGGACAGATGGCGAGGCGGCGCCACGCCAAACCATCCTACACCAAGAGCAGAGAAAGAACAGAGTGACACCCCCAGATACAATCCAAAACACCCTCAGCATCCAGAGGGCCACGACTGGAGGGAGAAACTAGCAAGAAGCCGTAGAAAACCACGACAAACGACGCGAACACACGAGCATACCGCCCATAAACAAAACGCACACCGCGGCCCCAGCACATGAGATACGAACGCACCACCCGTCCACCGGGAGGCGTGGCTCGTACACCAGGCGGACCCAAAACGTACACACCACGAACAGACATAGTACAACCACCAGGAAGAGCCCAAAACGCTTTGCGCAACAGAGGCTCCAGGCATTGTATGTACTAGCTCTATCCCTAAATCCTAACTCCTTGTAAAGTTTCATGTATGTATGTACCTTACCGAAATAAACAATTATGTATGATTATGTATATTATTACTATGAATAATATAGGAGGGTACGAAGAGACTCACAAACCAACGAGAACCACGACAACCACCCTGACCAAGGAACATGCAGGGACAACGTGACGAAACGGTATAGGCACTATGGACTAGGTCAAAATAGAAATCCATCCATGTTTGATTCACACCTTGTATGGATGTACCTTACCTGTTTTTTTTTTACAGTATCGCGACGGAAAAAGGGGTGAAACACCCCCAGGAACGACGGGACTGACGAACCCGAAGGAACACGGAACCGAGCCCAGGGAGGGTATACCCGAATAACAGGAACACAGAGGGAAGGAACAACCCCTCTGAGGAACTGCCAGCCCACACCAAAGGCATATGGACCCATGAGGGGCAACGGGGCCGAGGCCCTCCAGGCAACCCCTCCCTAACCCGCCGGGAACCTCTATGGCATGACTCAGGGCCGAGCCGCACCCCCAAAGACCCAGCTTAACAAGGAAAATCCGGGCAGCCGTGCAAACACTAATGAAGGGAGCCCACTGGTCAGACCCATACAGCACGGCTGGAGGAACCGACTTGAATGCCTCCGCCGCCACCCGGAAGAGGGAAACCCCCGAGACCGCCCGAGTCTCAAACCAACCAGACCCCGCCCCACTCCGAAACCCGTCCAAGGTTTGGAGCAGGAAGCAAGGGAGGAGAGAAGAACAGAAGGGGAAGGACAAGAAGCGAAGGAGCCAGAGGTGAAGCGACCCCCACCCCAAAGTCCAGAACCCAACCAACCAAAACGGGGCAGCCTCGGGGCATCCGGGGCGCAAACAACAAGAGCGTTGCAGCAACCTACACCCAGCAAGCAACGCCGCAGCCGCCTGCACCCGATTAACAAGACCAGTGGCCTGGGTGAAGGAGAGCGCGTACCGACAACAATCATCGGACGACTCCGGGTCACAAGAACAAGGACCCAACAGGCAGCATGGCGGAGGCACAACCGTGAGTGTCACCCTGAGACAAGGGACAGAACAACCGTCAAACTCGCAGGACGCGAGGGGGACTCCGGGGACACACCTAGAGGACCACGGAGCCCCGTGGGGTTTCCAGGGCCCTTAGCCTTTGGTACACGCTAGGGAAGCCCAGGCAGGGTACCGCGAACCGGCCCAAATCTACCAACAAACTGCTAAAGCTGAACCCCCGGACTGTGTCCACTCACGGGGGCCAAGCGGGAGTACCGCCAATAGAGAATTCGAAAGAAAATACCTAGAACAGGAAAGGGGGACCACGTAAAGCAGACCCCCACCAGGCAAAAACAAAAACAAAGAAAAACCCCGCAAGAGGACAACGTACCCAGGCGGAACAGAGCCGGCCGCTGTTAATGGTGAAAACTAGCTGTGCAGTACCCACGCCCCTACCAGTGACGAAAACTACCACCTACCCAGAGACAAACCAGGGCAACAAAACCCCAGCCGACTCCAAGGGCGGCAGTACCGAGCAGTAAAGGACACAGCGGAGGTAGAACCCAAGGTGACTTGTGGAAGGTGGCCAAGCCCCAAGGCAGTACTTACAGGGCACCTAGGAAGATAGCCCTAGGCACATGCAGCCCGAGTACCGTGGAATCTTACTCCTGGCTCACACCCCACCGGTAGAGACAGTCCACACCACAGGCACAGAACTGAAACAAAAACCGGAGCCAGAGGCACTCGACCAGCCAGTAATACCATCAGCAAGAACTGCCAGTTGGATCGCCGGCGTGGAGGGTCTGGGGCTCCCCCTTCCCCCTCCGGGGAGGGGGGGTTGCGCAGACGGTGGCGCGGCGACGTGATGACGTCATGCTAGTTAGATAATTTTGTTTGGGGAGTTCTGTCCACTCGTTCGGCTTTCGGTAGCAATATTTTCACCAGATAGGGGTTTGTTTTGGGCGCCTACCTTTCTGGTGCCTGTCCCGGTCGATGGCAGACATAGAATGCTCCCAATCACAAGGGGGTTTCTATAGGCCATTGCTCCTTGTGCCTCTCTGAGGGGGCAGGTTCTGGCTCGTGGTCCCGGTAGGCAAGAACTCCTAGCACTTTGACTGATGCCAGAAAGTTATACATATCCATTCAGCCTGGATAGCTCCGGGGAGCCGACGGGGCTCCCCCCAGAAAAATCACCAAAATATGGAATTTCTTACAAGCGTGATTGTCACTAAGTGGCCAGCTCTAGTAAACTGAGGCAAGTCAGACCACGTGACCGGGAACCATGAGCTCAGTTGACCCGAACGTGTATCAACAATACTCGTTAGTCAGGACACAAGTTATAGTCGAGTCCATTTTCCGACCAAATTTACATCGTAATCTCGAAAATATCGTAAGTAGGGGCAATTGGTACAAGCCGAGATTCACCTGCACATGATATCAATCAATGTATCAAGGAGTCAGATATCAATGAACACAATGATCAAGATGTATACAGCACTACAGCTCGAGATTGCAAATCCTATTCATTATGCAATATGACTCGTGTTGCTTTCCGGAAAATAATCTTGTGGGAAATGATTCACATTCATGATTTAGTGACAGGAATCTGATAATAATAGTGATGTGCATAGTATATTTTCTGGTACTGGTATTTTGTTGATCGTTGAATCACCTGCTCGAATAAGCTGGTCATAGACGGCTGCAACCAACGAAACCACCATATCAATAACAAACTCCTGGTGCGTAAGAGAGCTTTAACTCCACAACTTACCCCAGAGACCAAAGCACAAAATCAAGCATCATAAAAGCATTACAAACCGAAGGGTCCACTACAAACCAGGAGGAAGAAGAAAGGAAAGAACCTGGTCCAAAGCCCAAGATGGCTCATGCGGTGCCATGGGCAGGCCGATATGAAAAATGTACAGTGATAACTTGCGAACAGAGCAGAAGGTGACATCACCCCGAACACAGCTGCACAGTGACTCCACCAACATTGAACAATAAGAAGTGACAGTATTCGGAATGAGACCAAAGATCCGGAAAAGCAAGAAGAGAGGGACCAAGACACAACCTTGGTCTGACCACCATACGAAAACCTGACAGAGAAAAATGACAGAAAGCCTGCTAAATAACTTTGTGCCGTCACTGAGAAAAAGACCGGGTGGGACCCATCAAAGAAGCCACCTGATCACATACACATGGCAATACACATGCATCAGAAAGACCAGACACATATCACAGAGGAGAGAAATCAAAGCCAGTCAAGGGTACCTCACTGGCCTAACCTGCTGAAAGAGACAAATACCATGAGAAAAATTCCCCCCGGGTTCGGACAACAAGCAAGCAGCCCCTAAAACCAGGCTGGGCCGGCCTCCATGCAGACCAGGAGATATCACCCTCCCCAATAGGACTTAGCCAAGCCAGTAACCCAAAGCAACAGCAGGAATGGGGAAAAAAGGCACAGAACTCCTCCAACAGTCCTGCCGAAAAAATCCTGTCTGCGAGAGCCCTGCAGTCGCAGGAACCAGCGGCATGTACACAGAAGAGCACAATGATGCAAAGAGGTCCACCTCTGGGCACCTGTATGTCCAGGCAAAGCCAACAGAGAAGGAAAGCAGCGCGATTGTCCACTTTGTGGAAAGAGGAATGAAGTGAGATAGGCCGTCTGCCAGGGATTTTGGAACTTTAAATGTGAACGGCGCAATGAGCTAAACCCAGAGAATTCGGCAGAAGAGCTACTTCGAAGCGATTAGCCCCAAAGAGGCCAGCTGCCGAAGCAACTCCCCCTGGTTGAGACAATGAATTATGGCGAAGCAATTCGAAATATCCCGGATGGAGCCTCTCCTGAGCGATCCTCCGCAATTGCCAACAAAACAGCCGCAACACTCCCACAACAGCATGCTGTGGACAGCAGCCCCAACACAACAGACGAGGTATCCTTGCAAACACATCGATCGAGGAGGAGGAAGGCACAATGGCACCTAACCCCGAAAAACCCGAAGACGAAGCCAGCGATGCAGCAACCAACGTGACTGTGAGAACAGGAAAAGAGGCTGCCCCATAGGATACCAGAACAGCCTCCGAAGCCAAACCCTGCCCAGCGGGAAACCAGGAAGCACAAGTTCAGGTCCCACACAGCTGCTCAAGTCATCGAGACGAGATGACCCGGGTCCCCTGAAAAACAAGCACAACGGGACTGCCAGCCAGAGCAAGGGTTAGCGGGAGGGAAAGAGAAGGGTGCAGTCGCAGAGAATCCCACACAAAGCCCACGAAGTCCAAACCTGGGATGGAACCAACTGTGACTTCTGCCAGTTCACCAGGAACCTGAACACAGCAGCTGGGAATAGACCAGATTCCTGACCTAGCAGACAAGCTGACGGCCTGGGAGTCCACAAACCAACCAATCGTCGAGGAAGGAGCCAAAGACTTGAAGATCTAGCAGACGAGGATAGGCCACCACGGACCCAAGTCAAAATGCAAAAACACAGTGAAATGCCAGCATTGCAGCACGAAAAGGGAGAAACGACTTGAAATCGGGCGTAAGCCCCTGTCGCCCCAGCCACAACAACCTAACCAATCCCTGAACCCCGTGAATAGTGACCGTGCCAATACACCGCCTTGAAGTCTAGGGAAATTACCCAACACTCTGGATCGAGAACAAGCCAGACCTGAGGACAACCGTGGTCATCCAAAGGAGGGCAAGGATATCAACCGGTTCAAGCGCAGACAAGTCAGAATGTACTGGAGATCCGCCACAGTCCCATTTCGAGCTGGAAACAGGTAGGGAAACCCACCTGAGAGGACGATGGTCATTTCAACCACACCCAAACGAACCCACTCCAAGACAACCTGAGTGGAATTGGATCAGGAAC
>WNGS01001312.1:65643295-65661498 GCA_020271785.1 Procambarus virginalis | reverse complement strand
AAAGACCAGATGGCCAGGAGGTGCGAGTGGGAATGGGCCAGGCGACCAGCCGCAGCACCTGGCTCATGCGGTGCCGATGGGCAGCCCGATATGAAAAATGTACAGTGATAACTTGCAGAACAGAGCAGAAGTGACATCTCACCCGAACACAGCGCCAGTGACTCCACCAACATTGAACAATAAGAAGTGACCGTATTTCGGAATGAGACCAAAGATCCGGAAAAGCCAAGAAGAGAGGGACAAGACACAACCTTGTCTGACACCCATACGAAAACCTGACAGAGAAAAATGACAGAAAGCCTGCTAAATAACTTTGTGCCGTCACTGAGAAAAAGACCGAGGTGGGACCCATCAAAGAAGCCACCTGATCACCATACCAATGGCAATACCACATGCATCAGAAAGACCAGACACATATCACAGAGGAGAGAAATCAAAGCCAGCAAGGGTACCTCACTGCCTAACCTGCTGAAAGAGACAAAACCAGTGAGAAAAATTCCCGGGTTCGGACAACAAGCAAGCAGCCCCTAAAACCAACGGCTGAGCCGCCTCCATGGACCAGGAGGATATCACCCTCCCCTCAATAGGACTTTAGCCAGCCAGTAACCCAAAGCAACAGCATGGAATGGGGGAAAAAAGGCACAGAACTCCTCCAACAGTCCTGCCGAAAAAATCCTTCTGCCGAGAGCCCGCAGTCGCAGGAACATGCGGCATGTAACAGAAGAGCACAATGATGCAAAGAGGTCCACCTCTGGGCACCTGTATGTCCAGCAAAGTCGCACAGGAGTAAGGAAAGCAGCGCGATTGTCCACTTTGCTGGAAAGAGGAATGAAGTGAGATAGGCCGTCTGCCAGGATTTTGGAACTTTAAATGTGAACGGCGCAATGAGCTAAACCGAGAGAATTCGGCAGAAGAGCTACTGAAGCGATTAGCCCCAAAGGAGCCATGCACCGAAGCAACTCCCCCTGGTTGAGACAATGAATTATGGCGAAGCAATTCGAAATATCACCGGATGGAGCTCTGCTCCTTGGACTGATCCTCCGCAATTGCCAACAAAACAGCCGCAAACTCCCACAACAGCTCTGTGGGACAGCAGCCCCAACAAACAGACGAGGTATCCTTGAAACACATCGGACGAGGGAGGAGGGAAGGCACAATGGCACCTAAACCCCTGAAAAACCCGAAGACGAAGCCAGCGATGCAGCAACCAACTGTGACTGTGAGAACAGAAAAGAGGCTGCCCCAAGATACCAGAACAGCCTCCGAAGCCAAACCCTGCCCAGCAGGCAAACCAGAGAAGCAAGTCAGGCTCCCACACAGTGCTCAAGTCATCGAGCACGAGTGACCCGGGTCCCCTGAAAAACAAGCCGACAACGGGACTGCAGCCAGAGCAAGGGTTGCGGGAGGGAGAGAAGGGATGCAGTCGCAGAGAATCCCACACAAAGGCCCAGTCGAAGTCGCAACCTGGGATGGAACCAACTGTGACTTCTGCCAGTTCACCAGGAACCTGAACCGCAGCAGTCAAGCTGGGAATAAGCCAGATTCCTGACGTGAGCAGACAAGCATGACGCACTGGGAGCCACAACCAACCAAGCGGTCGAGGAGGCAGCCAAAGACTTGAAGATCTAGCAGACGAGGATAGGCCACACACGACCCAAGTCAAAATGATAATAACTACATGAAATGCCAGCATTTCAGCACGAATAAGGGAGAAACTCATTGAAAGTCGCGGTAAGCCCTGGTCGCCCCTCCACACACAACTAACCACAATCCCTGAACCCGATGGAGATAGGGACGTGCCAATACACGCCTTGAAGTCTAGGAAATTACCCAACACTCTGGATCGAGAACAAGCCAGTACACGTTGAGGACAACGTGGTCATCCAAAGGAGGGCAAGGAATCAACCGGATTCAGACCGAGACAAGTTCAGAATGTACTAGGAGATCCGCACAGTCCCATTTCGAGACTGGAAACAGGTAGGAAACCACCTGAGAGACGATGGTCATTTCAACTCCACCCCAACGAACCCACTCCAAGACAACCTGAGTGGATGGATCAGGAAAGAAGCCCCCCCCCCCCCACTGGAAGGAGGAAGGTTTATCCATTTCCACTCAAGGCAACAAGATATGACCTGAAAAACCTACAAATTATAGGACCAGGCATGGGCAAAAAGAGCCAGCTACCTTCCCATCGCTACTATCAATGGGGCAACCCACAAAAGGGTCGACACGAACCGCCAAGAGCGCAATTTCTGTGCAGAGAGAAAACCGCGCAAACCCAATTAAGAAGGCACCAGGGTCACTACTGACATCCAAAACTGGCACCACAGGCCTACCCTATACAAATCTGAGCCATGGCACGACCCTTCCGGAGATCGCCGGAGCAACCACCCCTCCCTTTCCCAGAGAACCAACAAATCCAAAATAGGCTAGCAATTAGCCGAAGCCACTGACAGAAATCTGGGACACAATCCTCAGGAAACAAAAGAGGACAAAATGGTTTAGGCCAACTGAAGAGCGCAGGACCCCAAGCCAACCCAACGAAAAGAGCCAGCACAGCCTGTTGACACGTGAGACAGGAAGTGAAAACATGGAAACCACCTCCCAGAGGATCAGTGCAAACAGCTTCAGCAGGCTTGACGTTTTAGAAAGCAGCCACGACAAAAACCCCAGCTGAGCGTCCTTACCATGCGACCCAGCATCTTCTAAAAGCCTATCTGAAGATAGCTCCAGAAGACAGAGAGAATCGCAAGACAGAGGACAAGTGGCTGAGAGTCCGCAAATCATTGGCCACCAAAGCAGTTGAAAGTGGGGACTTTGAGCATGGAGCTGTTCCAGACCAGCTCTGGAACTGATTTGTGTTGTTTTGTTGGCTCTATAATGGTTGCTGGGGGCTAGCAGAACATTCCCACTGATTTGAACATTCAGTGAAAGCAGGATCGTGTATTCTGCTGAATCTCTCAAGGTTGCAGGTAAGCTATCTCTGACGAGGTCTGTGCGATGCTGTGGAGGAGGAAAAGGAAGGCTGGTAGAGCAATTTGGGAGGCTGTGCGGACACCAAGGCCGCCAAGTCTTACAGGAATGGTGCTTGCTCCCACTGAGAGTCGTCCAATAGGCAGACGTCAGGACTTTCACCAGCCCGTATGTGAGCACTCAGAAGGGTGTCATACACATTTAACTTAGGCTGGCTGTAGGATGGGAACATCTCAGGAAAGTAGGTCACTTAGGGAGAGACCAGGCATCTATTGTGAGGAGAAAGAGGGCATCATGGGCATCAATCTTGTCAATCCGTCTCTAGCATTCCTCTTTAGATCAGTGATTTTTGCAGCCAGGCCTGCCTCGATTGCTCGTGGGCCAATGGTAGGCACCCAGGAAAGTGCAGTCCGGTGGCTCGACAATGAGAATGTCTGGAAGAACATTTGTATTTGCCCAGTGATGTCTGGGTTGCGGGAGATTATTTCACACTTGGATGCATTGAGAATGAGGCCACATTCTCAATGAGGCCTCATTCTCTTTCTCAGTCTCATGAGAAATGTATATATAATATACATATATATATATATTATATAATACACCCATACATCAGTATACCATATACATATATATTATATATATATATATATATCTATATATAGTCATATATATATATATATATATATATATATATATGCAAACAAGCCAAACTGGTCCCCCGAGACTAGGGGACCATTCCCAGCTAGGGGGAAAAAATGAGGTGACTTTGATAAAATGCTATGCCCAAGATTAACCATCACAAGTGCCGGCGGGGAAGTGGTTCATATAGCTCAGGCTATCACTTCCTTATGTCCGAGTCCGTGATGGTCAAGTGGTTTAAGGCGGTCCCTGTACATACCAGTTGGCGTTGCTCCTGGCAGTATGGGTTCGAGTCACTTCTGGTGAGTTGGAGTTTCATTATTTATATATATATATATATAGTAATATATTATTGATATAGATATATATATATATATAATCTATATATATATAATATAATATAATATATATATATAACACATATATATGCGAACAAGCCTGAATGGTCACCAGGACTATATGCGGAATGAAAACTCACACCCCAGAAGTGCTCGAACCCATACTCCCAGGAGCAAAGCGCAACTGGTATAGTACAGGGAAGTCCTTAAACGCTTGACCATCACGAACCCGGACATAAGGAAGTGCATAGCCTTAGCTTATAACCACATTCCCCCGCCGTCACGTGGATGGTATATCTTGGGTCATAGCGATTTTTTCAAATCACCCTCATTTTTAGGGCAACCACGGGAGGAACACAATGCAAACAAGCCTGAAGTGTTCGCATGTTGTGTTTCCCTCACGTGGTTGCGCGGCCAAAGAAAAAGGAAAAAAAAGGTGATTTGATAAAATGCTATGCCCAAGATAACCATCCAAAGTGCCTGGGCGCGGGGAAGTGGTTCCGATATAGCTCAGGCTTATCACTTCCCTATGTCCGGTCAACGGTTGCGTGATGGGGTCAAGGGCGGGTTAATGGCAATCCTGTACATACCAGTTGCGTTGCATCCCTGGGAAGTATGGGTTCGCGAGTCATCTTGCTGGGGTGTGAGTTTTCCATTCATACATATATATAATATAATGATAATACTATATCAGCAACCATTATAGAGCCAACAAAACGAACACACAACAGTCCGGCTGGGACCACACCTCTAGTGGAAAAAGTAGGGGCTGATGCTAAGCTACAGCGCGTGCAACATGCAGACAAGGAGAAAGCCGCGCCTCAGAGCAGTACGTGCGCCACCCAATGCAGGAGGACTTCCTCCTGGCAGTACCCATGTCGCAATGGCGCACGCGCCTAGATTCCAGGAATCCCTTCGTGTTCCAGGGCGTCCCCGCGACTTGGTGGCCCGAAATTCACACTGAATACAAGTGTATTGCAACAGGGGTGGAAACAGACCAGTTACGGACTGCATGGGGATGCATTGGCGGAAGCACAAAAGGCTGGCATGCAAGACACAACGAGGTCAATGGTACATCATCAAGAGAAGCCTCGTCTCAGGCTAAGCTGGCGCCAGGGGAGAGAGAACCTCGCATCCTATGGGGGTCGGCAAAACCCGGATTTCCCGCACGTTCGCGCTCGGTGGGGAACTGTGCATCACCTATTACTCATGGAAGGAAGGAGGGTAGACAGTTGGTGGGGGACTACACATGTGTATCCACCCTGGCTGACACCCATGTACACTTCGGAGCTGATCAAGCAGGTGGGGCAGCCAACCACAGGGAAACAGCAAAATCTCTCAAATACAGGCGACTGGCAGGTCAATACCTCTTTGTTCCCATAGCGTCTGAGACGCATGGCCCTGGGGCAAGAGTGCCTTGGGATTTCTCAAGGATTGGGTTCCAAGCTCATTGACGTCACCAGAGACCCAAGGGCTTGCAGTTTTTTGTTTCAGCGCCTCAGTGTGGCGATCCAGAGGGGAAATGCTTGCTGCGTCCTCGGTTCCTGTCCGGAAGCGGAGGAGCTTCAAGAGATCCATAACCTTAGGCATTTGTCTTGTATGTTTTGTAACCTTTAAATACACAATAAAGCATAAGAAAAAAAAAAGGAAGGGGGTGGTAGGAGAAAAGCACACAGAAACTGTATTGGAGGGGACCTACATTCCCTCCAATGCGTTATGTGTGATTTCCTCCGAGGCTATGGGTCCCCCTTCTTCCAGCCAGAGGTGGTACTCCCTTCCATATTGTAAAAAAAAAAAAAAAAAAAAAAAAAAAAAAAAATTATATATATATATATATATAATATATATATATATATATATATATATATATATATATATATATATATATATATTTTTTTTTTTGCTACCTAGCCCACCACGATTCAGATTACTCCTGAGTGCTCTACTGAGTAGACCTGTTGACATATCTTGGTATAGTAACAGGTTTATGCAGTCTGGCTCATAGTATTCTAGCACCATGTTTTATTTGCACATTAACGTAACATACATTTATTTGTTCATCTTGTTTGTTTTGCACACTTTGCATTAGAGCCAAGCCTGGATATTATTTTGTTTTGTAATTTGTTTAACGTCAGTTTTTTATCAAAGTAAAGTATTTTAAATGTTATTTCCCTCTGTCTTATCCTACAGCTACTTTACCATGAAGACAAATTGCTGTCTTACCTTTTTTTTTAACTTTTGTTTTTGCCTTTTTTTCTATTTATGTGACTGGCATTGCATCTGCCTAGAGAGACTGCACTAACACCTATTTTTCTCATCATACATGCAGCTCCGATACCCAAGAACTCCTGGCCAGTACTCTCCACACAGCGAGAAACAGCCTCACAAGGCAAAAATCCCAGAACAGGAAATCGTGGCCAGAGGTGACATCCGACCGTCAAGCACCTCAGTCAAGAACTGGAGGGTGGGTACCCTGGTTCAACCGGGCCAGCACCCCCTTCCCCCACAGGAAGCAGGGGGTAGTTAGATGTAATGTTGCTTGTTTGTTTTTATTTCTGGGAGAGTTCTTTTGCTCTTTTGAGGACGTAGGTCATAATTTTCAACCAGACAGTGGTCCATTTTGTTTTGCCTATCTTTCTGGGTGCCTTCCCTGGTCGATGGCAAGTATGATGCACTTTAAATGTAAAGTGTTTGTAGGCCACTGCTTCCTGTGCTTCTCTTATGGGGCCAGGTTCTGGCTCTGGTCCCAAGTAGGCAACACGAACTCTGTGACTGATGATCCCAAATAGGATAGCACTTTAACAATGAGATAGCTTCAGGGAGCCAATGGGGTTCCCCACAGAAAGTCCCTCTTTCTCTGTTGTGGTTTAACTATAGTGGGCTGGATAAGTTGCATTTTTTAATTAGAAATGAGGTGAGGTGCTAAACAAGAATAACTTTGTCGATTAATGAACTAGACAGGCACCTTCAAAGGATACCTGCTCAACCAGGCTGTGAGTGGCTGCATCAAACAGCCTGGTCGATCAGATGGGCAACCAGCATGCCGGTCAAAGATTGGGCTGCGGGTAATTTGATCCTTGGAATCACCAACAAATAGTCAATCAGTATGTCCGAAGCAGTGGGACATTCCGGGGAGTATGCATATGAATATTGAATGAATAGGCCTGGCCCAAGAGAGTTTGTTGAAGCTCTCAGTGTCATTGCTTATGCAGTGCCAAGGCATAATACCACAGTATATCTCAATTGTTGTTAGGGGTACCTAACTTACCCATTAGTCGACAGTTACACCAAGAGTCCTGAAATTGGAGTTATTCATTTATATGACGGGCATTGGGTGAGGGAGCTCCAGTACCCCAAGTGGTAAAAGTTGCTGGTGACCTGCTACACGAGACCACAGCTCAAAAGAATGAGAGGTCGGCAAGACGAGCGTCAGCCGACTGGTAGTGCAACACCTTCCGTTTTTGCTTTACTTGTATAATTTATATATTTCGATGTTGAATATACTGAATTTTAATCATTCCACTATCTACTTCAATTCTAGTGCACTCAACAACGTGTCAACTATTTGAAGTTATATATGCTAATTATTCAACCTGCCTCTTACAAAGAACATCGTATTTCAACTGTATGCATTACATAAGGCCAAAAATTGTTGTACAGTGGAACCTTGGTTGATGAATGCCGCTCTGTATGAATTTTTTGGTATACGAGGTCAATTTCCTTGTAAAATTTGACTCGGTATTCGAGTTTGTTGTGTGTACGGGTCAACAAGCCCGTGGTTCTGCTGAGCGCGAGGTGAGGCGTGCTCAGTTTACCAGTGTGTTCCACCTAGTGAAGACCACGCTTGAATTCTTAATAAAGAATTTCATTGTTTTTTATGCATTTCTGGTTTTTGAACATAAAACCAGCATTGATTGTAATGAAACGCAATTTTCTGGGAGACCCGGAGGCTCCCCGAGCTTATCCAGGCTGATATGAAACTATTAGACTTTGGCATCAGCGTGAATGGAGTTCTTAGGTTTATAGGGGACCACGAGCTTGAACCTGGTCCCCTCAGAGAGGCACGAGGAGCAATGGCCTATAGAATTGCTCATATGATTTGGAACATTCTATGTCTGCCATCAACCGGGTCCTGCTTGATACCTGCTTGATGGGGTTCTGGGAGTTCTTCTACTCCCCAAGCCCGGCCCAAGGCCAGGCTCAACTTGTGAGAGTTTGGTCCACCAGGCTGTTGCTTGGAGCGGCCCGCAGGCCCACATACCCACCACAGCCCGGCTGATCCGGAACTTCTCTTAGAAAACAGTCCAGTTTTCTCTTGAAGATATCCACGGTTGTTCCGGCAATATTTCTTATAGTTGCTGGGAGGACGTTGAACAACCGCGGACCTCTGATGTTTATACAGTGCTCTCTGATTATGCCTATGGCACCTCTGCTCTTCACTGGTTCAATCTTGCATTTTCTTCCATATCGTTCACTTATTAAGTTGTTATTTTACTGTGTAGATTTGGGACCTGGCCCTCCAGTATTTTCCATGTGTATATTATTTGGTATCTCTCTCGTCTCCTTTCTAGAGAGTTTGGAGAGCTTTGAGACGATCCCAATAATTTAGGTGTTTTATCTCGTCTATGCGTGCCATATATGTTCTCTGTATTCCCTCTATTTCAGCAATCTCTCCTGCTCTGAAGGGGAAAGTGAGTACTGAGCAGTACTCGAGATGGGACAACACAATTGACTTGAAGAGTACAACCATTATGATGCGATCCCTGGATTTGAAAGTTCTCATAATCCATCCGATCATTTTTCTGGCTGACGTGATATTTGCTTGGGTATGCGCCCTAAATGTTAGATCGTCGGACATCATTATTCCCAAATCCTTGACATGTTGTTTTTCTACTATGGGAAGATTCGATTGTGTTTTGTACCCTGTATTATGTTTCAGATTCTCATTTTTGCCATACCCGAGTACCTGAAATTTATCACCGTTAAACATCATGTTATTTTCTGCTGCCCAATCGAAAACTTTGTTGACATCTACTTGTAGTTTTTCAATGTCTTCAGCAGAGGTAATTTTCATGCTGATTTTTGTATCATCTGCAAAGGACGACACGAAGCTGTGACGTGTAATTTGACGTGTATAGGCTAATGCCAACAGGAAAAAGAGCCTTCGAAAAAGAATCCTGAGCCGAAGGGACCACAACAAATTGAGGAGAAGAAAGATAGGAGAGCACTCTGTCCAAAGACCAGGATGACTCAGGCGGCATATGATAAGGCCAGAGGTGAAACTATGCACAAGACAGCTTGCGAAACAGCGCAGAAGTAACATGCGCTGTTTGTAACATACCAGTCGTCAAGGTAAGCCAATACCCGAACACCTAACAGACGCAGATGGGCCACAACGACCCGGGTAAGACGTGTGAACATGCGAGATGCCAGGTTCAACCTGAACAGGAGACAACGAAAGTGGTAACTCTGATGCCCCACAAAAAAAAACGAGCCAGTCCCATGAACCTTGGATGAATCGGGATGTGCAAATACGCGTCCTTGAGGTCCAGAGACACCATCCAACCGCCCGGCTCCAAAGGAAGCTGGACCTGGGACAGAGTAGTCATCTCAGATGAGTCACCTGAAGCGACCAACCCCAAAGAGCCAAGGACCACATCAAACCCCCTCGGTTCAAGCAATGAACCACTGGGGTTCAGTGGTTCAGAGACACCTAGTAGGGGCAAAAGACTCGGGTTCAGACGGGACAAGTCCAGAATGAACCGCAGGTCCGCACAGCCCTGTTTCAGGACTGGAAACAGGCGGAAAACCCACCCGAGAGGTGTCATCATTTCGACGACGCCCAAGCGCACTCACTCCAAGACGACCTGACAGTGTAGGAGAAGAGGCCTGCCCTGCCAGCCCCAAACGCCTCCCAAGGGAGGAGGGGCCATCCAACGCCACCGCAGGCAGTCGGGAAAACGACTCAAAAAGCCCACAAATCGTGAGATCAGGCATGAGCAAACAGCACGAGCCTTCTCCCCCACAAATCGCCTTGTCAATGGGGTGAACTGTGGGGACGCCCCTTACAAGAACCCGACTTGCGCACAGAGCAGTCTGGTCGGTGCGATGACTGCACTCTACCCTTCAGTTCTTAGGCTGATGTGCTGCTGGCATGGTCTTGTGCCTCTAGCTCCAGCAATTTGTCTCTGATTCTATGCCTTGTGGCGTGGACTGTCTACTGATGGTGTGCGAGCCAGGAGTAATATTCTTCGGTACTCAGGCTGCATGCACCTAGGGGCCAATCTTCCCTAGGTGCCCTGTAAGTACTTCCCTTGGGGCTTGGGGCCACCTTCCACAAGTCACCTTGGGATCTACCCCCGCTGTGTCTTTTACTGCTTGGTATTTGGCCACCCTTGGAGTTAAAACTGGGGGCTTTGTTGCCTGTGTTTGCCTCTGGGTTGGGAGTAGTTTTTGTCACTGGTAGGGGCGGAGGGTACTGTACAGTTAGTTCTCACCTCTTAAAGCGGCCGGCTGGTTGGTGGTACCCATTGCTAGGCCCCCGGGAGTGGACACATCCCAGGGGTTCAGCTATCAGCAGATTGTTTGGTAGTCTTGGGCGCAAGATCGCAGTACACTGACTGAGCTTCCCTTAGCGTGTTAATAAAGCTAAGGGTTCTAGGAAACCCCACGGGGTCTCCGTGGTCCAATGGATGTGACCCTTGACAATCACTCAACCGATGATTGTCTCTGAGGGACAATCACCGGTTGTTCCTCCGCCATGCTGCCTGTTGGGTCAGTGATTCTTTTGACCCGGAGTCATGCAACGTTTGTTGCCTGTACATGCTCCAGTTCACCCAAGCTACTGATCAAGATATGCGGGTGCAGGCGGCAGCTGCGTTGCATGCAAGGTTTAGGTTGCTGCAACACGCTAAGTTAGTTGCTTCCCCAGATGCCCCGAGACTGCCCTGTTTTGGTTTTGGGGACCCGGGTTTGGGGATGGGAGTGGCTTCGGCTCTAGTTCCGTCCTTCCCCTCCTTGTCCTTCCCTTCTGTTGTCCATCAGGTTCTTCCCTCCCACCCCATCCCTTGCTTCCGACTCCGAAGCAACTGAGGGTTTTGGAGTCAGGGCAGGGTTTAGTTGGTGTTGAGACTCGAGCAGTCTCGGGGGAGTCCCCTTCCAGGATAGTGGCGGAGGCATTCGAGCCTGGTCCTTCTCCCGGAGCTTCTGGGTTTGACCAGTGGGCCCTTCATTCTTGCTTTTTCGGCTGCTCCTGCCTTTTCTTTAGAGATGGGGGGTGAAGGACGGCTCGGCCCCAGATCCTCGGGGTGAGGTTCTTGTGGGGGGGAGGGGTTAACTTAGAGGCCTTGGGTCCCATTGGACCCCGCTTGGGTTTTTGTACCCTCGGAGCGGGGCTTGGTGTTACAGGGTGTGGGGTTTTCTTTTGCTCCCTCCTTGTATGAATTGGATTTGGCATCTATCCCTCCCCGGGTTTAGTTCCGTGGCCCCGACGGTTCTTCGGTTCTGTCTTTCCGGAGAGTGGGTGCGGGAAATCACAGTCACAGTGGGTACGGGAAGCCATTTCGGCTTACCTCCTGAGCGACCCGGATTTTGCTTTTGTGATGGATCGGCTCCCCGGAGCTAACTACCCAAAGACAAGGAAAAACAGGGACTTACCTGGGCAGCGGTCAGTCCTCACTTCAACATGAAGCCAAGACAACTGGCTGCAACCACCGACCCAATGCAATGCAGACCCTACGAGGACCAAGGACATTGACAAGGTAGTGAGCGGCCAGAACCCTGTTCGACCTCCAAAAACCTTGTGTCCGAATGTCAACTAAGACATGTTGCCAGGACCATGTTGCCTGCTCATTAAACAAGGTCACTTGATCACCGCCTCATTAGTGGCCTTTTAATAGTTTATGTAGTCCTGCTTCAACTTACCTGATCTGTTCCCATGGTAAGTAGACTGGAATTCTCTTGGCTAATCACTGTGTTTGCAGTCATCACCTTAAACTTTTGTAGCCTGTAAAGAATACAAACAAGAATTATTTTCCACTTAAAAGCAGGTGCATAATTAAGAAGAAAGGTCATGGGATAAATGATTGTATGCAGCAGAAACCAGATGCCACAAATGATCTTTTATGCACAAATTCAATAAAAACTAAACAAGATTCAGTCAAGATGTAACCTAAACTTACATGAATACCACATGAATGGTCAATTTTATAATTCTAGGAAAATGTTTAAATATTTTAAAATTTTTAACAATGGCAATTCTCCAATTGGCCTATGATGATTGGGCAGATCACTCAAATCACATTGAGATGATTTCATGGGTGTTTCATTATACATCTCTTGCTAATATGGCTATGGCAATTATCCTTCATGTTGAAAAACTTCCCGAGGGCCTTTCTGGTTCCTCCCTGGGTCTTAGTAAACAGATGCACACTATAGACTTGCACATCACCTTTCTGCCAGTGACCATGACACATTGCAAGAAATTTGAAGGACGTGTTAGATCTTAGTGACGAAAGGCAATACATTCCAAGTAGTTAACTTGAAAAATAATCTATTAACAGATGAAATAAGCTGCTTTATCATCAAGGAAAGTGAGACTGAGAGGTGAGGTGGTCTGGGCAGTGACTGATATAATGGCACACTTATGATGCAAGTTGCTATTGCAGCATATTTTAAGACAACAATATGTGATTCTGCTGAAATATGATGATAGTTATTTGATTACAGTGGTGGAGCTAATGATGGTAGTGGAGAGCACATGTTGGTGCTAGTGGTGCGGGCACTAGTAGTGGAGAGCACATGTTGGTGCTAGTGGTGCAGGCACTAGTAGTGGAGAGCACATGTTGGTGCTAGTGGTGCAGGCACTAGTTGTGGAGAGCACATGTTGGTGGTAGTGGTGCAGGCACTAGTAGTGGAGAGCACATGTTGGTGTTAGTGGTGCAGGCACTAGTTGTGGAGAGCACATGTTGGTGCTAGTGGTGCAGGCACTAGTAGTGGAGAGCACATGTTGGTGCTAGTGGTGCAGGCACTAGTAGTGGAGAGCACATGTTGGTGCTAGTGGTGCGGGCACTAGTAGTGGAGAGCACATGTTGGTGCTAGTGGTGCAGGCACTAGTAGTGGAGAGCACATGTTGGTGCTAGTGGTGCGGGCACTAGTTGTGGAGAGCACATGTTGGTGCTAGTGGTGCAGGCACTAGTTGTGGAGAGCACATGTTGGTGCTAGTGGTGCAGGCACTAGTTGTGGAGAGCACATGTTGGTGCTAGTGGTGCAGGCACTAGTTGTGGAGAGCACATGTTGGTGCTAGTGGTGCAGGCACTAGTAGTGGAGAGCACATGTTGGTGCTAGTGGTGCAGGCACTAGCCGTGGAGAGCACATGTTGGTGCTAGTGGTGCAGGCACTAGTAGTGGAGAGCACATGTTGGTGCTAGTGGTGCGGGCACTAGTTGTGGAGAGCACATGTTGGTGCTAGTGGTGTGGCACTAGTTGTGGAGAGCACATGTTGGTGCTAGTGGTGCAGGCACTAGTTGTGGAGAGCACATGTTGGTGCTAGTGGTGCAGGCACTAGTTGTGGAGAGCACATGTTGGTGCTAGTGGTGCAGGCACTAGTTGTGGAGAGCACATGTTGGTGCTAGTGGTGCAGGCACTAGTTGTGGAGAGCACATGTTGGTGCTAGTGGTGCAGGCACTAGTTGTGGAGAGCACATGTTGGTGCTAGTGGTGCAGGCACTAGTAGTGGAGAGCACATGTTGGTGCTAGTGGTGCAGGCACTAGTTGTGGAGAGCACATGTTGGTGCTAGTGGTGCAGGCACTAGTTGTGGAGAGCACATGTTGGTGCTAGTGGTGCAGGCACTAGTAGTGGAGAGCACATGTTGGTGCTAGTGGTGCAGGCACTAGTTGTGGAGAGCACATGTTGGTGCTAGTGGTGCAGGCACTAGTTGTGGAGAGCACATGTTGGTGCTAGTGGTGCAGGCACTAGTAGTGGAGAGCACATGTTGGTGCTAGTGGTGCAGGCACTAGTAGTGGAGAGCACATGTTGGTGCTAGTGGTGCAGGCACTAGTTGTGGAGAGCACATGTTGGTGCTAGTGGTGCGGGCACTAGTAGTGGAGAGCACATGTTGGTGCTAGTGGTGCAGGCACTAGTTGTGGAGAGCACATGTTGGTGCTAGTGGTGCAGGCACTAGTTGTGGAGAGCACATGTTGGTGCTAGTGGTGCAGGCACTAGTAGTGGAGAGCACATGTTGGTGCTAGTGGTGCAGGCACTAGTAGTGGAGAGCACATGTTGGTGCTAGTGGTGCGGGCACTAGTAGTGGAGAGCACATGTTGGTGCTAGTGGTGCAGGCACTAGTTGTGGAGAGCACATGTTGGTGCTAGTGGTGCGGGCACTAGTAGTGGAGAGCACATGTTGGTGCTAGTGGTGCAGGCACTAGTAGTGGAGAGCACATGTTGGTGCTAGTGGTGCAGGCACTAGTAGTGGAGAGCACATGTTGGTGCTAGTGGTGCAGGCACTAGTAGTGGAGAGCACATGTTGGTGCTAGTGGTGCAGGCACTAGTGTGGAGAGCACATGTTGGTGCTAGTGGTGCAGGCACTAGTAGTGGAGAGCACATGTTGGTGCTAGTGGTGCAGGCACTAGTTGTGGAGAGCACATGTTGGTGCTAGTGGTGCAGGCACTAGTTGTGGAGAGCACATGTTGGTGCTAGTGGTGCAGGCACTAGTAGTGGAGAGCACATGTTGGTGCTAGTGGTGCGGGCACTAGTTGTGGAGAGCACATGTTGGTGCTAGTGGTGCGGGCACTAGTTGTGGAGAGCACATGTTGGTGCTAGTGGTGCAGGCACTAGTTGTGGAGAGCACATGTTGGTGCTAGTGGTGCAGGCACTAGTTGTGGAGAGCACATGTTGGTGCTAGTGGTGCAGGCACTAGTAGTGGAGAGCACATGTTGGTGCTAGTGGTGCAGGCACTAGTTGTGGAGAGCACATGTTGGTGCTAGTGGTGCAGGCACTAGTTGTGGAGAGCACATGTTGGTGCTAGTGGTGCAGGCACTAGTAGTGGAGAGCACATGTTGGTGCTAGTGGTGCAGGCACTAGTAGTGGAGAGCACATGTTGGTGCTAGTGGTGCAGGCACTAGTAGTGGAGAGCACATGTTGGTGGTAGTGGTGCAGGCACTAGTAGTGGAGAGCACATGTTGGTGCTAGTGGTGCGGGCACTAGTAGTGGAGAGCACATGTTGGTGCTAGTGGTGCAGGCACTAGTAGTGGAGAGCACATGTTGGTGGTAGTGGTGCGGGCACTAGTTGTGGAGAGCACATGTTGGTGCTAGTGGTGCGGGCACTAGTAGTGGAGAGCACATGTTGGTGCTAGTGGTGCAGACACTAGTAGTGGAGAGCACATGTTGGTGCTAGTGGTGCGGGCACTAGTTGTGGAGAGCACATGTTGGTGCTAGTGGTGCAGGCACTAGTAGTGGAGAGCACATGTTGGTGCTAGTGGTGCGGGCACTAGTTGTGGAGAGCACATGTTGGTGCTAGTGGTGCGGGCACTAGTTGTGGAGAGCACATGTTGGTGCTAGTGGTGCAGGCACTAGTTGTGGAGAGCACATGTTGGTGGTAGTGGTGCTGGCACTAGTAGTGGAGAGCACATGTTGGTGCTAGTGGTGCAGGCACTAGTTGTGGAGAGCACATGTTGGTGCTAGTGGTGCAGGCACTAGTAGTGGAGAGCACATGTTAGTGGTGCAGGCACTAGTAGTGGAGAGCACATGTTGGTGCTAGTGGTGCAGGCACTAGTTGTGGAGAGCACATGTTGGTGGTAGTGGTGCTGGCACTAGTAGTGGAGAGCACATGTTGGTGCTAGTGGTGCGGGCACTAGTTGTGGAGAGCACATGTTGGTGCTAGTGGTGCGGGCACTAGTAGTGGAGAGCACATGTTGGTGCTAGTGGTGCAGGCACTAGTAGTGGAGAGCACATGTTGGTGCTAGTGGTGCAGGCACTAGTTGTGGAGAGCACATGTTGGTGGTAGTGGTGCAGGCACTAGTTGTGGAGAGCACATGTTGGTGGTAGTGGTGCGGGCACTAGTTGTGGAGAGCACATGTTGGTGCTAGTGGTGCAGGCACTAGTTGTGGAGAGCACATGTTGGTGGTAGTGGTGCGGGCACTAGTTGTGGAGAGCACATGTTGGTGCTAGTGGTGCGGGCACTAGTTGTGGAGAGCACATGTTGGTGCTAGTGGTGCGGGCACTAGTTGTGGAGAGCACATGTTGGTGCTAGTGGTGCGGGCACTAGTTGTGGAGAGCACATGTTGGTGCTAGTGGTGCGGGCACTAGTTGTGGAGAGCACATGTTGGTGCTAGTGGTGCGGGCACTAGCTGTGGAGAGCACATGTTGGTGCTAGTGGTGCGGGCACTAGCTGTGGAGAGCACATGTTGGTGCTAGTGGTGCAGGCACTAGTTGTGGAGAGCACATGTTGGTGCTAGTGGTTCAGGCACTAGTTGTGGAGAGCACATGTTGGTGCTAGTGGTGCGGGCACTAGTAGTGGAGAGCACATGTTGGTGCTAGTGGTGCAGGCACTAGTTGTGGAGAGCACATGTTGGTGCTAGTGGTGCAGGCACTAGTAGTGGAGAGCACATGTTGGTGCTAGTGGTGCGGGCACTAGTTGTGGAGAGCACATGTTGGTGGTAGTGGTGCAGGCACTAGTAGTGGAGAGCACATGTTGGTGCTAGTGGTGCAGGCACTAGTAGTGGAGAGCACATGTTGGTGCTAGTGGTGCGGGCACTAGTTGTGGAGAGCACATGTTGGTGGTAGTGGTGTGGGCACTAGTAGTGGAGAGGACATGTTGGTGCTAGTGGTGCAGGCACTAGTAGTGGAGAGCACATGTTGGTGCTAGTGGTGCAGGCACTAGTAGTGGAGAGCACATGTTGGTGGTAGTGGTGTGGGCACTAGTAGTGGAGAGGACATGTTGGTGCTAGTGGTGCAGACACTAGCCGTGGAGAGCACATGTTGGTGCTAGTGGTGCAGGCACTAGTTGTATGTCAGTGGTAGTTGGGGGGAGGGGAAAGGTAAGAGCTCTCTTCATGTTGTCAAATGAAGCCAATTTCCTCCCACAAAACCAATAATATTGTGATTGGTGCTAATTATAACACTAATGATGATCATATGCTAGTGGTGTCACTGTTGGTGGTCATTGTACAAGCTACAATGATTATGGAGAGAAATGTGTATGTTATCTAGTAGAGCATATTTGGTGTTGCATATTACTAAATATGATTAAAATCTTAGTTAACTTATAAATAATGGATTCCTGAATATTATCTATCAGAAAATGAAACGCTTCAAGAGCATCAAGGGAAGCCCGAGTGAGGGAGTGTAGGGAGTGTATGTAGTGACTTGATATGAAGCCATGCTACTGACACTACTAGTAATTCTTGGAATTGGAAATAGGAGCAAATTAGTGTTACTAGATGTAATTGTGTAATACTTCATCATCTTGCTGTATGGGGCATTCATTTACAATAGTGATGAGTGTGATGATGTTTTGTAGCATCAGCTGTGTCAGTTGTTGAGGTGAAGAGACTTGTCGTCAAGATGAGAATATTTGCAGTCTATTATTAAATCTGATGAAAATATTGTCTGATTATTACCGATTGTGGTGTTAGTGATGATAATAGGTGTTAATGATGTAATAATAGGTGTAATAATGTAATAATAAAGATGTAATAATAGGTGTTAATGATGATAATGATGAGGAGCAGAAGTGATGGTGTGGGAAGTGGGAGTGCAGGTACAAGAAATTTGTTTCCACCTGGTTGATGTCACTATGCTGAATGTGTAAAAAAAACCAGGGTTGAATGTAATGAAACGCCATTTTCTGGGTGAACCCGGAGGCTCCCTGGAGCTTATCGGGCTAATGTATGTTATATTAGACTGGGACATTAGCTAAGGAGTTCAGGCCTACCAGGGTCCGGCGCCAGAACCTGGCCCCTTCAGAGAGGTTTCAGGGAGCAATGGCCCTGGAAAACCCCTTGTGGTTGGGGTTTTCCTTATCTGCCATCGACCGGGGTTAGGCACCCAGAAAGGTAGGCATAACAAAACAAACCCCACATGGTAAAAAACAAAAACAAAAAACCAAACAGAGAGGTAGAAACTCCCTACAATCCCAAGGAAACAAGCAAACATCACACTTTACTAAAAGCGCCGATCGTCCACGCAGCCCTCCCCGCCCCGAGAGGGGGGAGGGGGAAGCCCCGGATCTACCACACACCGGCTGCCTAGCTTCA
>WNGS01001312.1:65631655-65643195 GCA_020271785.1 Procambarus virginalis | reverse complement strand
TGTACACACACATACACGTGAAAAGAAAATTACAAGCCGCCGACCAGTGGGCAGAGAGCACCACGCCGGCCAGGCAAAAAGGCACAAAACTGCATCAAAAGGCCCACCTCGACAACAAAACCTCAAAGTCCCAGCACGACCACAACATGTGCCAAGACCCAAAAAGATCAGTCTGCAAGCCAGGAAGACCCCGGAACTCCAGAAGGCAGAACCGGGTCACACACGAGGAAACAAAGCCCCTGAACCCACAAAGGGGGCCCAAGAGGAAGAAACCTCCGGAACGAAACCAAAGAACCCAAAGGAACCCGGAATCGAACCAGGGGGAGCCCAAACCACCACATTTGCCGGCGGAGAACACCACAGAAAGGCAAAGCACAGCCCCAGACAGAACCCCAGGGAAACGGTCAAAACAGACCGAAACCGAGGGACAAGGTGTGAGCAAGCATAACAGCCAGGGACACTGAGCCCAAACCAAGGGCCCAGACCCAAAACAGACAAAATGGAAAACCCGGTGTAAAATCAACACACCAAAACGTTCCCAGAGGAACAGGAAATGGCAGAAAACACCAGAAAAGAAACGACACACAGGAGAATAAAACCCCTGAAAAAAGGTGAAAACTCCCCAAAAGCTCGCTCGCACACCCAGATGCATGTAAACAAACCGCAACGCCGCCCTGGTGGCCACCCGGGAAACCGGCAGAGAAAATGGCCGCCAGAACAGAGGGCTGTGACCGACGCAAAGATACGAAAACACGCCAGCAAAAGTGGGAAGCAAGCAGACTGGATGGGCGAAAAACTCCGCCCAAAAGCAGAAAACCCAGGCAGGGGCAAACCGCCCCAGAACTGCTAGCAGGCATCCCCCACAGCCCGGGAACCAGCAACAGAGGCCCCGGGGCAGAGCCGTCCTCCAAGCCCTCCGCCCTTAAAGAAAAGGAAGAGTCCATGGGAAAGGCAGCAAGAAAGGGCCGCTGGTAAGACCCAGAAGCCTTGGCAGGAGGAACAGGCTCGAAAACCTCCGTCCCCAACCCGAAAAGGGCAGCCCCGAAAACCGCCCGAGTCTCGGCCCCAACTAAACCCCGCCCCGACCCGAAACCCGCAGACGGTCGGAGCCGGGAACAGGGAGGGAAAGGGCGAACAGCACCTAACCAAAACGGGCGGCCTCGGGGCATCCGAGTGGGAAACCAACCTAGCGTGTTGCAGCAACCTAACCTAGCTTGCAACACGGATGCCGCCTGTACTCTGAACAGTAATAACATCAGGAGAGTACTGGAGACAAGCAGAGAATCTCTCTCGCAAGACTCTGGTCAAGGTGTCAGTGACCCAACAGGCAGCATGACGGAGGTAAAAGTGGCGACTGTCACCCGGAGACAAGGGCACAGCAACCAACGATCCCGTACAAGACGGGTTGGAACCCGGAAGACACATACAATGGTCCACCGAGCCCAGACAGGGGTTTCCAGGGCCCATAGGCTGACTGCTACGGGAAGCCCGGACAAGGTGTTGCTAACCGGTTAAGAAACCCAAAAATAACAAAGAGGGTAGAGGATAGCACTGAAAACCCCTGCGATGTGTACAATCACGGGGGCCTAGCAGAGGGCCGCCAAACACTACCAGTGGAACTATAGCCACACTGGGCAGACCCCCACCAGGCAATTGAAAATAAAACAATAAAAACCCCGCAAAAGTACACCGTCTCCAGAGGCAACAGGAACCGGTCGTCGCTCAGGTGGCAGGTCGCGCAACACCTTGACGCCTTAACCAGCACAATACCAGTCCCTACCCAGGGCCAAACAAGGGCCCCAAGCCCCAGCTGGCCCCAAGGGCGAGGCAAATGCCGAGCAGCAAGAACCTCTACGGGAATGGTTCCCGAACGCCCCAGGGAAGATAACCCTGTCACGCAGGGGCAGAACTCACAGGGCGCTTAGGGAAGGAAGCCCCTAAGCGCATGCAGCCCCGGCACTGATGAGGTACTCCTGGCCACCACACAACACAACACACGGCAGTGAACGCCACACAAGGCAAACACTGCCTAGGAAACTGAGGCCAGAGAAGCGTCTATTCCGGTTGACATTAGCTTACGAACTGAAGCTAGGCAGTCGGCGTGGTAAGTCTGGGGCTCCCCCCCTCCCCCTCTCGGGGCGGGGAGGGCTGCGCAGACGATCGGCGCGGCAGTAAAGTGTGATGTTTGCTTGTTTCCTTGGGATTGTAGGGAGTTTCTACCTCTCTGTTCGTTTTTTGTTTTAGTTTTTTACCATGTGGGGTTTGTTTTGTTATGCCTACCTTTCTGGGTGCCTAACCCCGGTCGATGACATAAGGAAACCCCAACCATAAGGGGGTTTTCCAGGGCCATTGCTCCCTGAAATCTCTCTGAAGGGGCCAGGTTCTGGCACTGGTCCCTGGTAGGTCTGAACTCCTTAGCTAATGTCCCGCTCTAAGGGGCTCCCCCCCTCCCCCTCTCGAGGCAGGGAGGGCTGCGCGGACGATCTGTGAGGCAGTAAAGTTGCAGGGAGCCATAGGGCTCCCCACAGAAAATGTACATGGGGAAAAATTAACTGACAACAAAATCCCCAAATTTAGTGGTGACATTGTTATTCAGTTGTTGATGAAATATGGTGAACCAATACTGCATCTGCCTGCCAGACTCTGCAAGTACCATGCATTAGGAACCATCTGCCTGGCAAACAAGATACCTTCCCCATGTTGAAAACTGACGTGGAGTGCATTGCATGCAAGACAACAGAACAGTCAGGATCAACTATGCATACAGAGGATAAGGCATTAGGAGTGTGCAAGATTATCCAGTCAGAGGAAGGGCTGGGTTGATTTCCAGTCCTGAGCATTATGGGAGGTTCAATTTTAGCTAAGATGCATATAGCAGGAGGCATTTGTTCTTGCACTGTGGATATGGCATTGGACTGTGAACATTTTGTGGGCGTGTTAGCTGATTTGTCTGCTACTATGCTTGGCTATTGTTCTTGATGTCTAAGTTAGTACTGTTATAATCCTGTGTTTTGAGAAGTGTGTGTTTTTTCTGAACTTAGTGGGAGTAGTAGTGGTGAACCTTCACTACATTTAAAACTGGCCTCTGCTCCATACAGTTTGGCAGTGTATCTGGCACTGCCATTCTAGCCCATGTATTTCCAATAGAGGATAGGCTTGTGGTGAGATTTCCAATCCTGTATTTAGTAGAACATATTTTTCTTTTGAAGCATATAAATAGACTGACTGAACAGATAATTTAATAACACCAATAAAAACATAACACTCATAGTAACGTACGTGATTCATTGTGATCTAGCACTACATAATTCAGAACGGTGAGACTTTGCTTATTGTATACCAACCCCATAATTTTCTCTTCCAGGGTTCCTCTTGTGATCAGTCTGTACACGTTGACCACACGCTTCTGACCAATGCGGTGAGCCCGGTCCATAGCTTGCAGGTCTCTCATTGGATTCCAGTCATGCTCCACAAAGATTACCTGTGGGGACAGGGAGGAACACTCTTGAAGAATAACAAAGAAGTGTGTGAAGAACTCAACAAGAAGCTCCAGGAAGTCTACAACCTGGAACCAAACTGGTGTCCAAGGAGAGGTGGCAACAGATGACCGGAAACATAAGCAGACAGAATTAAATTGAAAGGTAAAAAAAAAAAAAAAATCACCTAGAGGAAACTGTAGCAAAAGGAGTAGGACCAGGCCAGATATTACCATGGTTACTGAAGGAAGCCGCAGGATTCTCTTGTCACCCATAAACTATAATGTTCAATATTACACTAAGAGATGGGAAAGCTACTGGATATCTGGAACAAGGTGAATGTAGTGCCAATGTTAAAGAAAGGGAACAGACATGAAGCACTAAACAATAAACCAATGTTATCATTCATTCCAAGCAAAATGATGAAAAAGGTAACCAGGAAAAGAATTCTAGAACATTTGGGAAGAATAAATTTTATAACAGAAGAAGAACAACACAGCTTGAAAGGAAAAATACTTGAACTAGACTGAATATGATGGGGGGGGGGTCACTAAAATAATACAAAAGAAGAATGGGTGGACTGCATATTCCTAGACTGCCTAAAAGCTTTTGATACAGTTCCTCATAAAAGATTTCATAAGTAAGGATAACAGGAAAGGCACTGGATTGGGTCAGGGATTACCTCATGGATAGGAAACACAGAGTCATAATCAGAGAGGATACGTCAGGCTCGAAAGGAGTGGAATGTGGTGTTCCACAGGACTCAATCCTATGAACTTTGGTCTTTCTAATTAATGTAAATGACCTTGCAGAGTAAGTGAGCTTGTACATGTTGATGTTGGAGATGCATAGTTAATATGGAGAGTAAGAAGTGAAGTGGACTGAAGGGTGCTGCAAAGAAGACTTTGACTAACTTCAGGAGTGGCCAGAAAAATAGCTGCTGGAATTCAATCCAAGTAAGTATAAAATAATGAAAATGGTTAACAGAGACAGGAGATGTGTATTTAAATATACCATAAGGGGAAGGCAATTACAAAAAATATCAAGATAAAAAGACCTGAGAGTAGACAATCAACACTAACACCAGAAGCTCATGTAAACAAGGATAATATCAACAGCATATGGGAAATTAGCAAACATAAGAACATCATTTAAGAATCTAAACAAGGAGAGTTTCAAATCAATACACACTGTATATTTGAGTCCATTAATTGAGTATGCAGCACCAGCATGGAACCCACACCTTGTGAAGCATAAACAGAAACTTGAGAAGTTTCAGAGGTTTGTAAGTACATTAATATTGGAATTGAGAAGCCCCAACTATGAGGACAGGTTGAGAGAACTCACCCTCACAACTTTTGAAAGGTGAAGAAACACAGATCCGAGGATCTGTGGATCTTCGGATCTAGAATATGATTCCGCTGAGGAATCATATTCAAGATCCTGAGAGGAACAGACAAAGTAGATAAGGGAAGCCTCTTTAAATTAAATAGAGATAGGGCAAGGAACATAAGTGGAACTGAATATACAAGCGAGTCTTAGAGTTTTTAGGAAGTTCTCACTACCTGTATGTGTGGCTGAAAAGTGGAAAGCATTAAAGAGGTTGTTGAAGCCAATTTCATCCACAAATGTTGTTGACAAAATATTAATGTCGAGAGGGATACTTAGGACACCAGGTATAAATGGCTAGGAGGTGGGTATAAAGAGCTAGCTCTTACACCCCTATAGTCACTGATAGGTAAGCACAGGTACTATAAATTCCTACACATTAACATTTTCCCCCACTGACGATGAAGTATGGTGTCGTCAATTTACTAGCTAAATGTCCACTAATGACAAAGTATGGCATCAAAAAGTCAAATATTTGCTAAAAATCATGTTTTTATCTGATTTTTGGGGGGGACCGATTTTAAACTGCGCATCAACGTCTTCCCGTTTTCCTTGATATGCCTGCAGCCTCCAGGCTGCGCCACCTATGCCGTAGGCCCATTGTTTTGGCACTACTCGTCCGACCAGTCAGCTCTCCACTCACCTCTCAAACGTGTGAACATTTCGCCTATTTTCCGTGGTTATATTTCTTAGTGCGGCTTTAGATACTATCTGTGTTTACTCCAAGATGGATAGTGATGAAGGAAAGAGCCATTCCAGGAAGAAATCAGCGAAAGAAACACGGGAGAAAGAAAAGCTAAGTAGTGTACAACAAAAGTACAGTAGGGTCAGACTCACACCCTCCAAATTTCAAGCTGTTATTGATGAATTATCTGATTTATCTGATGATGAAAGTGTTGGTGATAGTGACAGTGATGTAGTGAGTGATTTTCTTGACACTGAAACAGCAGATGATGATTTTGATAATGATACAAGTGATGACTGTAATGTTCAGATGGGCACGCGTGCACGGCGAGGTACTGGTACTCATACCGCGTCTAACTCACATACCCCATCAGGTTCTGACGAAGGCTGGTCTACTGACAATACTCCACCCTTTGTAGACAATTTTACAGGAACACCAGGCTTGACTGTTCCTGTACCTACCAGTCCTTTGGGTTTTATTCAATTATTTATTACTCAAAGTTTGCTGCAATATATGGCCTTTGAGACCAATTTGTATGCTAGCCAAAGCAATGTACGAAATGTGAGCACAACAACCAAGAAATGGGAACCAGTGACAGTGAATGACATTGCCCGATATTTGTGACTGACGATATTGATGGGCATTTGCCCCTTGCCAAGAATTGGAATGTACTGGCAAACAGGTAGATTGTGGCATATACCTAGTTTCAATACATTTATGATATGTAGAAGATATGAAGTGATTGGAAAGAATTTCCATATTTATAACATTAAAGCCATTCCACAAGACAATTCAGACAGACTAATCAAAATTCGAGCAGTCATGCAATATCTCACACAGAAACTCAAATCAATATACATTCCTCAGAAAAATTTGAGTTTGGATGAAGGCACAATGGCATGGCATGGCCGTCTAGCTTTCAAAACCTATAATCCCAATAAACCTGATAAATATAGAATAAAGCTCTACATGTTAGCTGAATCAAAGACTGGTTACATCTTTGATTTTGAAATTTATGCAGGTATTGGAAACATGACGATTGAAACGGTAATGGCCTTCACTGAACCACTGAAGAACAAAGGTTACCATTTATATATGGAAAACTATTATAATTCGGTTCGAATGAGTGAATTGCTGCTTGAAGATGGAGTATACACCTGTGGTACTATCAGATTGCTGCGTGGTGCACCTAAAACTCTTCAGATCCAAGCAAGGGGTAAAATGCCACTAGATAAAACTTTATTCAAAAGGAAGGACAATACTTTTATAATTTTGTGGAAAGACAAGCGAGTGGTTTCACTCATCACAACTTGCCACAATGCAGATACGCAATGAATGCAACGAAGGAAAAGAGTGAGGAAACCCGATGGAACACCTTCAGTGCAACAGGTCACTGTCAACAAGCCAAATGCAATCTGTGACTACAACACAAACATGAAAGGTGTTGATTACTTTGACCAAATGGTCAAATATTATCATTTCACAAGGAAAACTCACAAATGGACGAAGAAAATGACGTTCTAATTTTTGCAAATGGCTATCCACAATGCTTATGTGTTGTACAAATATTACACAACAGATAGAAAAACTAACATTACTCCATTTCCATGAAGCAGCCATCACGTCACTACTGTTATTTCAGCCTAGTAAATGGCCTCTGCAAAATGGTGATATCCCACATGCTGAAGCTACTGAAGCCAATGTTGCAACACCCGGACCATCAACACTAGGACCATCAGGTGTGAGGCGGGGACTATTCACTTCATCTGTAGCTGTAACATCCTCATCAGAGTCAGAAGACGAGAGTGTGATTGTCCCTAGTGATGCTTCTAGTAGCAAAAGACCCTGTATTGTGGATAATCCAGAACGTTTGAACAGACACTTGTCCCATACCCAAGTAAAGATGCAGAAGCGTCTGAGGTGTCGTGTTTGTAAACTGTCTGGTATGAGGAGGGACACAAGGTGTAAGTGCAAGACGTGTGATGTGACACTGTGTCCTGCACCATGCTACAGCAGATACTGTCGCATGAAATAATTCTGGACTGATAAGCGGTAATGCTTGCCCACCATCCACTCCACCCATAAAAAACATGGGTTAACCCTTCAGGAAATGTTTCCTGGAACAGGTGGAGTGGATAAAACTAACGTTCAACCCATGTCATGCTCCACAAACAACACTGGATTGGTAAGTCCAAAAAGTTTTAGTTTTTTAATATATTTTATATTGATGATTTTACTTTATAGCATTGTATTGGCAATATTGTTCTCCAATTTGCCTTTATATCCATATATCCATCTAAAGCATCCATAAATCCATCTATATCCATCATATCCATTTCTATTAGGAACAATATCATACCAAAATGAGCCCTGTAACATGAAAATTTATGTTAGCAACCGGAAAAAATACTAAACATTTGTGGGCGGGAATTGGGAGTGTAGTGGGTGGGCGACTGGGCGCTCCCTCACGGGTAACGTGTGGCCCGCCTTCAACTTGTCCGTGGGTGGAGCGTCACCTGGTTTTTTTTTATATATGCATATACTCCTCTAGAGAATTCTATTGTGAAGCCATTGATACCAAAATGAAATACCTAGGACGAAAATTGAGGTGACCAAAGTGAAAAGAGTGTACACATTTTATCACTCTTGGGGGCTCCCGGGTAACTCGTTGTAACTTTCTCTGTTTGCTGCGGGTGGTAAGCTGGGCCTTTGGAGTTTATATGCATTTACTCCTCTAGAGAATTCTGTTGCGAACACACTGATACCAAATTGAAAAACCTAGAACGAGAATTAAGGTGACAAAGTTGAAAACAGTATACACATTTTGGTATTACCTCGCCCTCCTGTGGAACGTCCAAAACCACTAGGGATAGTGGAGCACTCTACAGCCTAGAGCACGAAAGTGTTAAACTAACAATGAGAAGAGAAAACTACAAGTTATCTTTTATTATAAAAACTCATCTTCTATCAACCTTGTATCAAAAATATTCTGAAATCTTCCATTATTTGCATAATCCCTGACCTCTTACCAAGGCTTTTCATAATTTCATAGTTCTCTTTTAAGAAGAATGAATCACTAACACAATTTTTATTAAAAAACATTTCACTAAAGCTCACAATGTGAACAATATATAACATATACAGTAGATGCAACATATTATAAGTTAGCTTCCAATGGCAGAAGGAAAATACAACAAATAAAATACAGTGGTACCTTGCATAACGATCGCCCCAAAAGACGAACATTTTGGGTAACGAATGGCCCGATCGGCGTGAAATCGTCCCGTATGACGAACGCTGGTTCGTGTAACGTCAACACCACATGGTGGGGTCGCACTGCTTCTTGCACATTCTTAGACGCCTCTGACGATGCACATAAATTATGTTGTTCTTGTTTAAAGATGCTAATGATGCTGGGATATAAAGGGGTGACTGCTGAGATGTTACAAAGCATTGACGTTTTTGTAAGAAAAAAAATGAAATGTCTGATATACAACAAATGTCAAAAAGGTTCGTTCGGTGTTCGGCAGGTAGGCTGCTCCATTATAACTATTTTTCTTTGTTTCAAATGTGTTCCATTTGTTTTGTATTTCTCATTTACGTCTCAATAATGGCGCAGCCTACCTTACATATACACTCAATAAACAATTATGATATTTTCATTTCTTCAAATGTGTTCAATATTTATTTTTCATTTGTCTTATTGTGGAAAGGTTCGTTCGGTGGTCGGCAGGTAGGCTGCTCCATGTTTCTTACATACAAAAACGTAAATAATAAAAAATGAAGAATTTTGAAAACCAGTACAAATGTCAAAAAGGTTTGTTCGGTGGTCTACAGGTCGGCTGCTTTATGTTTCTTAAATAAAAAAAAAAAAAAAACGAAAAATAAAAGAACTGTTGAAACAATTTGAAAAATGAACAAATGCCATAAAGGTTCGTTCAGTGTTTGTCGGGTAGGCTGCTCCATTATAGAGACTGAAGTGACAAATACAAAACAAATGGAACAGATTTGAAACAAAGAAAGATTGTCATAATGGAGCAGCCTACCCAACAAACACTGAACGAACCTTTTGCTATAACGAATATAAAAGACTAGGGCTGCTGGCTGGGTTAGTACTGCGTGAGCAACCATTTGTGGCACACGTGCCTCTGGCTCTCAAACACCTGTCCGACACGGTGTTGAAAGACTGCGCTCAGTCGATGCAATTCAGACCCTATTGTTTGAAGAACATAAGGGTCATAACATTGGTGAAGCTAGGCACAATAAGGGCTTAACACAACGGTCGGATGCCAGTGATACAGCACCTATGATACACCTATGAGGAGGATACAGCGAGCGTATTCAGGTGTAGCTCTGAGCCCCACCCTTGCCATCTCCAATTTATATAGATGATACATAGATGAATCGTTTTCTGCGTTCAGTGATGATGCATCTGATACAAGTAGCATAGATGAACAGTTAGCGGCTTCCATGGTGGTGTTGTCCATAGATATTTTCAAGAATACCTGAATCTCTTCCTGACTGATGGACACTCTTTGAGGCTAGCTAAATCTCTTCCTGACTGATGGACACTCTTTGATGCTAGCTGAATCTCTTCCTGTGTGGGACCTTACAAAGCGATCTTTTCAAGACTACCTTACAAATTGAGCTTTTCCTATAATCGTTTCAATACTACCTTATGCTTTACAAGCTTGGCTACATACCACCTACAAGTACTAAAGCCAAGGGTGTACGCGAGTGCGTTATTTGCAAGCACACAGAACGATGAAACAGGAAACGAAAATCTATCTGTAGCTGGTGCAAGGAGAGCAAAGTCGCTGTGTGCCATGGACTACTTCGTTACTATTACGCACCTCCAAAGTACTGAGTGTGTAATACAGTGTGTTACTGTGTAAATAGTATGTGAAACTGTACATATTGTAATATTAGTGAATTTTTTCCACGTAATATTGTGACAATAAACATTTATTGTGGACACATTACTGACACATGTATCACAGTTCCATGGAAAATTATGAACATTCTACTGTATACATATTGTAAAGGTCACAAATATGCATCATATACGATAAAGGAAACAAATAAAACCGCATTGGAAATACATAGAAAAAATATTTGAAAATATATTTGTGGCAACACGCGGTGCTTGAATGGCCTGCACGACCGTGTCTGGGAGCTTCACACACGGGCGACCAGCCCCTGATGACGTCACAGCGCACCTTGTCCACGCCCTCACAGCCAAAGTAAGTGGAATTTGGTAATTATTGTTTACATAGACATGTTCAGGGAAGGTAATTTATCATTTTACAAAGAAAAATGATATTTTGGGGAACATTTGATGTCATGCACACTGGGGGAATTTCACAATAAACACAGTGCATCACACTGGTTACATGGGGGACACTCGTTTTGTATGACGTCCGTTTCACATGACGAACATGGAACGGATTAAATTCGTTATGCGAGGTACCACTGTATATTGTAGACTACAAATTAGAAATGAAAGAGTTGAAGGATAAAAGTGTACATCACGTGCATGATGGTAATGGGCATGTACCGACTGTACACCTGCTAGGGTGCCTCACGTGCATGATGGTAATGGGCATGTACCAACTGTACACCTGCTAGGGTGCCTCACGTGCATGATGGTAAGGGCATGTACCGACTGTACAAGGCTAAGGTGCCTCACGTGCATGATGGTAATGGGCATGTACCACTGTACACCTGCTAGGGTGCCCCACGTGCATGATGGTAATGGGCATGTACCGACTGTACAAGGCTAGGTGCCTCATGTGCATGATGGTAATGGGCATGTACCGACTATACAAGGCTAAGGTGCCTCATGTGCATGATGGTAATGGGCATGTACCGACTGTACAAGGCTAAGGTGCCTCATGTCATGATGGTAATGGGCATGTACCGACTGTACAAGGCTAAGGTGCCTCATGTGCATGATGGTAATGGGCATGTACCGACTGTACACTGGCCAG
>WNGS01001312.1:65601992-65631555 GCA_020271785.1 Procambarus virginalis | reverse complement strand
GGGACACTCTTTGATGCTAGCTGAATCTCTTCCTGTGGGGGACCTTACAAAGCGATCTTTTCAAGACTACCTTACAAATTGAGCTTTTCCTATAATCGTTTCAATACTACCTTATGCTTTACAAGCTTGGCTACATACCACCTACAAGTACTAAAGCCAAGGGTGTACGCGAGTGCGTTATTTGCAAGCACACAGAACGATGAAACAGGAAACGAAAATCTATCTGTAGCTGGTGCAAGGAGAACAAAGTCGCGCTGTGTGCCATGGACTACTTCGTTACTATTACGCACCTCCAAAGTACTGAGTGTGTAATACAGTGTGTTACTGTGTAAATAGTATGTGAAACTGTACATATTGTAATATTAGTGAATTTTTCTACGTAATATTGTGACAATAAACATTTATTGTGGACACATTACTGACACATGTATCACAGTTCCATGGAAAATTATGAACATTCTACTGTATACATATTGTAAAGGTCACAAATATGCATCATATACGATAAAGGAAACAAATAAAACCGCATTGGAAATACATAGAAAAATATTTGAAAATATATTTGTGGCAACACGCGGTGCTTGAATGGCCTGCACGACCGTGTCTGGGAGCTTCACACACGGGCGACCAGCCCCTGATGACGTCACAGCGCACCTTGTCCACGCCCTCACAGCCAAAGTAAGTGGAATTTGGTAATTATTGTTTACATAGACATGTTCAGGGAAGGTAATTTATCATTTACAAAGAAAACTGATATTTTGGGGAACATTTGATGTCATGCACACTGGGGGAATTTCACAATAAACACAGTGCATCACACTGGTTACATGGGGGACACTCGTTTTGTATGACGTCCGTTTCACATGACGAACATGGAACGGATTAAATTCGTTATGCGAGGTACCACTGTATATTGTAGACTACAAATTAGAAAATAAAAGAGTTGAAGGATAAAAGTGTACATCACGTGCATGATGGTAATGGGCATGTACCGACTGTACACCTGCTAGGGTGCCTCACGTGCATGATGGTAATGGGCATGTACCAACTGTACACCTGCTAGGGTGCCTCACGTGCATGATGGTAATGGGCATGTACCGACTGTACAAGGCTAAGGTGCCTCACGTGCATGATGGTAATGGGCATGTACCAACTGTACACCTGCTAGGGTGCCCCATGTGCATGATGGTAATGGGCATGTACCGACTATACAAGGCTAAGGTGCCTCATGTGCATGATGGTAATGGGCATGTACCGACTATACAAGGCTAAGGTGCCTCATGTGCATGATGGTAATGGGCATGTACCGACTGTACAAGGCTAAGGTGCCTCATGTGCATGATGGTAATGGGCATGTACCGACTGTACAAGGCTAAGGTGCCTCATGTGCATGATGGTAATGGCATGTACCGACTGTACACTGGCCAGCATGCCTCACGTGCATGATGGTAATGGGCATGTACCGACTATACAAGGCTAAGGTGCCTCATGTGCATGATGGTAATGGGCATGTACCGACTGTACACTGGCCAGGGTGCCTCATGTGCATGATGGTAATGGGCATGTACCGACTGTACACTGGCCAGCATGCCTCACGTGCATGATGGTAATGGGCATGTACCGACTATACAAGGCTAAGGTGCCTCATGTGCATGATGGTAATGGGCATGTACCGACTGTACAAGGCTAAGGTGCCTCATGTGCATGATGGTAATGGGCATGTACCGACTGTACACTGGCCAGGGTGCCTCATGTGCATGATGGTAATGGGCATGTACCGACTGTACACTGGCCAGGGTGCCTCATGTGCATGATGGTAATGGGCATGTACCGACTGTACACTGGCCAGGGTGCCTCATGTGCATGATGGTAATGGGCATGTACCGACTGTACACTGGCCAAGGTGCCTCATGTGCATGATGGTAATGGGCATGTACCGACTGTACACTGGCCAGGGTGCCTCATGTGCATGATGGTAATGGGCATGTACCGACTGTACACTGGCCAGGGTGCCTCATGTGCATGATGGTAATGGGCATGTACCGACTGTACACTGGCCAGGGTGCCTCATGTGCATAATGGTAATGGGCATGTACCGACTGTACACTGGCCAAGGTGCCTCATGTGCATGATGGTAATGGGCATGTACCGACTGTACAAGGCTAAGGTGCCTCATGTGCATGATGGTAATGGGCATGTACCGACTGTACACTGGCCAGGGTGCCTCATGTGCATAATGGTAATGGGCATGTACCGACTGTACACTGGCCAGGGTGCCTCATGTGCATGATGGTAATGGGCATGTACCGACTGTACAAGGCTAAGGTGCCTCATCAACACAAACCACTTACCGTGTCAGCTCCAATGAGGTTGAGCCCCAAACCACCAACTTGCGTGGTAAGGAGCAGCAGGTCGATAGATGGATCACTGTTGAACCTCTGGACAAGTGCATGTCTTGATCCTGCTGGCACTGAGCCGTCCAGTCTTAAATACGTCACAGTTGGAAGATGTGCCCTAAAAGTAGACATTAATGTTCTGGATAATGATAATCTGCCATTTATTATCTTAATGGTAACAAGCAGAGGCCTATCTATACCAACATTTTGATCGATACTACAAATACTGTCTTATTAACCAATATTACAGTATTAAAACAGACAGTATTAAAAGATCAATAATCTAATACTGACAATTAATATTTTTCAGATTTTACAACATATTAACCCTTTAACTGCGTTGCCTCCAAATATGACACCCCCGTGGTGCGCAGGAAATAAATTCTCTGGAAAAAATTCTTTTTTCTTTTTAAAGTGTCAAAAACCCTTCCCTCAGTATGGCTATGTAAAAAAAGGTCGAAATTGTACTTACTTTGGCTGCTATGGGGTCCGTAAGTTGGGGCGTGACGTCATCATTCCCCATGCTCCCGTGCCGTAAGCTCCCGGGGCGGGTGGGGTGCTCGGGGCGGGGCGCACGAGTTGCCGTGAATATATTTTCGTTCATTTTTTTCGCACAGTTCCAAATACATTTTATTTGTTTTTACGTGCTAATCCTATGTATAGTGAACACGTACACTATATTATGGATGTAAAACATCCGTACTGTCCGAAGACACTGTGTTACGTGCATGACACTTGTGTACACATTTGCAGCACATATTTACTATGTATCATGCTAATTTATGTATATATACAGTCTATTTACACACTATACACTGTCACACACTATATACATTCACCATCAACACACTCAGAACACCGCGAATGAGAGCTGCCACACCCAGCCAGCCCTCCCTCACTTCTCCAACATTGTATTCGCCAACTATGCCCCCTCCCATCATACAGTTATTCACACCAATGTTTCATGTTCATTTATGTATATTTACAACATATGTACACACTATACACTGTCACACACCATATACATTTACCATCAACACATTCAGAACATCGCGTAGCAGCTGCTTCGCCAATAGGAGCTGCCTCGTATGGGCCAATAGGAGCTGCCTCATATGGGCCAATAGGAGCTGCCTCATATGGGCCAATAGGAGCTGCCTCATATGGGCCAATAGCAGCTGCCTCGTATATGCCAATAGCAGCTGCCTCGTATGGGCCAATAGGAGCATTTGGCCATGAACACATTCAGAACACCTCGAGTGAGAGCAGCCACACCCAGCCAGTCTCCCTCACTCCAACATCTTACTCGCCAACATTGCTCCTCCCACCATACTGTTATAGTTCTTATTATACATGTTCTATATACCTATCTACATGTTTTATTTACCAGAACTATGCAAGTAAGCCGGTATTGTGTCCAAACAGTACAGTGGCCACCATACACTGGATGAAAAATCACACAGCAGACGACGCTACGATTACGTCACATCCCTCACCAAAATAGCTCCTCTCAACATTCTCCTGTTGCTGTTCTTACACTATATACACACTATATATACCCATGTACACATGTTTTGCCCATAGCGAACCACTAAGCTAGTATGGTGAGCAAAACAAGAGTGGCAGCCACACACACACACACACACACACACACACTTAGACTTACACTTAGGTAATTACACACACACACACACACACACACGCAATGAGGCTACCTCAATTCTCGCCCTCCCTCCCTCACCAAAATTCCTCCTTCCACAATACTACGCACAATGCTAATTATAACCACAATCCTGGTCACTAATTCCTGTAAATGAATAATTGACCATACGTTTATTTTGAAAAGGAACCTAAGAAATTGTTTGAAGATTCCTAGATGGACGAAATAATGCTGTGGTGCTGTGGCAAGCGCTGTGAACATCGTGAACAGCATTGAATCACTGATATTTGAACATTGTACCCAGTCATTATCACACTCAGGCTCTTCTATAATACTATCATGGCTAAATAATACAAGTTATATATATATTTTGACATTATTAGGCGATGCTGTGGTCACACGCTGAACAGCAGTGCTGTGCGCTTATGCTGCGAGCGCCAGCCTTGGTTGCTCACTCACTACTGAGGTTCCCACACCCGGGAATGTGGACCACGATTTTTTTTAAAGATGGCATCTGTTTACAAGAGCCCTGAGGAAGCTGATGTGAACCCCATGTAGCCGCGGGAGTTTTGAATCGAACGTGAAAAATACAAATACCCAGAGGCGCGTTGCGCAAACCAGACGCGAGCCTGCAGGCGCGTTGCGCAGTTAAAGGGTTAATGCATAATGAATCTCACGCTATCAGGATTTGTAAACAATCACTTAATAAATTAATATAATTAAATTATAGCATAACTACTTCTGCAGAGTAAATGAAACTGTGTTAAATGAACTTGTAAGCAGTGATGACCGCTTAGCTATTCTCACACAGCTACACAGTCTTGGAGAGGTTTGGGGCAATATGCCTTGGATTCCATCCATGTTGAGTTTTAAACTTTAAATGAGAATGCATCAGTAAAATTGGATACTTCCTTGCAGTACACATTTAAGATATCTAACTTAGAAATGGGGAGGGGAGGGGGTGAGAGGCAAAACCACAGAAGTTATCTTGAGGTTATCTTGAGATGATTTGGCTTAGCGTCCCCAGGGCCCGGTCCTCGACCAGGCCTCCTTTTTGTTACATATCCACAGGAAGCAGCCCGTAGCAGCTTTCTAACTCTCAGGTACCTATTTACAGCTAGGTGAACAGAACCATCAGGTTGAAAGAAACTCTGCCCATTTGTTCCCACCTCAGCCAGGGATTGAACCAAGACCCATGGGACTACGAATCCAGAGCGCTGTCCACTCACCCGTCAGGTGAAGTTTCACCTCCAGCATGCACAATTATGGGAGTGTCGAGGAACCTGTGAGACAGAGGCTGGAGAAGGTGAGAAATGGGTGTGGGTGGGGCAAGTTTTGACATGGGAATATGAGGACAATGGGGAGGAAATCCACTATAGAAATGTTGTAGTTATGTCTCTCCAAACTCATCTGTCCCCCAGTGATGCAAGGATTATTTCCTTTAGTCTCTTCATAACTCCCCCCATCTGGGAAGGAAAAGACGATTGGGCATCGATCCTTAACAGTTAAAGCATTTTCATCCAACAGTACATGTAGTTAGGACCTCTTTGTTGCAAGCTAATTAGACAATTGTGTCCATAGGAAAATGTTAAATAAGACTTAACACTTTCGCCCGGTAACAACGCAGCATTGCGTCTTTTTTTAGTTGAAGCATTCCCAGTAACGATGCAGCATTGCGTCGTTTTCGGCGGCGGCTTCAGGAGGGGCGCACAGCGGTTTTGGATATTATATGCATATACTCTTGTAGGGAATTTCATTGCGAATATATTGATACCAAAATGAAAGACCTAGGACCAGAATTGAGGTAACAAAGTTGAAAACAGTATACCCATTTTATTAGCGCTCACTGGGATTATGCTCCGTTACTTTCTCTGTTTGCTGTGGGTGGGTACGCCTGGCTTTTGAACTTCATATTTGCATATACTCCTGTAGGGAATTCTATTGCGAACACAATGTTACCAAAATGAAAGACCTAGGACGAGAATTGAGATGTCCAAAGTGAAGAGTGTGTACACATTTTATTGCTCTTATGCGCTCCCGGGTAACACGCACTCACTTTCTCTGTTTGTTGTGGATGGTACACCAGGCTTTTGGACTTTATATATCTTTAGTTGTGTAGAGAATTCTATTGCAAACACAATGATACCAAATTGAAAAACCCTGGACGAGAATTGAGGTGACAAAATTGAAGAGTATACACTTTTCAGAATTACTGCGCGGTCCCGTAAAACGCTGGAGCCCACCTGGGACAGTGTGGGTCTCGTGGGCGTGGTGAGATTATCTTGAGATTATCTTGAGATGATTTCGGGGCATTTTAGTGTCCCCGCGGCCCGGTCCTCGACCAGGCCTCCACCCCCAGGAAGCAGCCCGTGACAGCTGACTGACACCCAGGTACCTATTTTACTGCTAGGTAACAGGGGCATAGGGTGAAAGAAACTCTGCCCATTGTTTCTCGCCGGCGCCTGGGATCGAACCCAGGACCACAGGATTACAAGTCCAGCGTGCTGTCCGCTCGGCCGACCGGCTCCATTTGGTGCGTCAAAGTGTTAAGATATGTTGGGCTTGGAGTGCTCCAACCCCACTAATATAACAACAGTCAGATGTCATCATCAGCTCCACCCACCTGATACATTTTGCAAGGTACTGACATAGGGATGCATTTTGCAAGATACATCTTACATTTACAAAGACAATTTTGCCACGTTTAACATCGGATTATATTCTCTTTGGGTGAGATGGTAAAGAATAAATGGATAAATGGCAAACATAAGGGAATTATTTCGGTATTAACTGTATCAATGTATAAATGTAATAGGGGTATTAAATGTATCAATAGGGCAGCTTATGTTCCTTAACCCTTACACTGCTCAGGGGTCCTGGGGACATTTACACCCCTGTACGCAAGAAAAAAAAAATCCAAAAATTTTTTTCGTCTTCTAAACATGTTAATTTGTGTCCCCTGAGCACGGGAAAAATAGCAAAAAAATCGTAGGTCACATATTTTGGGCGCAATTGACCGAGGAAGTCTGGCAAAAAGTGGGCGTTGACAGAGCGGTCGCCAGGGCCGGTCAGCGTCATCCGCACTGACAGATGGGAGTTGCCACAAAGATATTATTACCTAATTGTTTCAATGTCTCCGATTGATTTTTTCTTAGTTTTTTTGCAGTAATATTATTCAATAGTGTGTATTGTAATATATTTATATAATAAAAGTGGTGAATAATCGCTATACTCAAACGTATGGTGTGCATATTAGTAATTCAATTATTATGTTCATAAAACAATAAACAAATAGTTTTGCTGCTATTACACTCTATACACAGGTTATATATAAGTATCTGCATATTTTGGTTACCATAACGAACCACTAAGTTGGTATTGAGAGTCAAAAAGCAACGAAGAGTTACCGCCACACACCAGCCAGCCACTCGCTGCCACTCCCTCAACACACGCACTAAACTTTCTCCCCCAACAATACCATTTGTGGTGTTATTACACTATATACAGACGTTATATATAAGTATGTATATATTTTGTTCACCACAACTGTACAGCTAAGCTGATATAGTTAGTTCAGGCACTAAGAGTCGTCGGTATGCACAGCTGGCGGCTGGCGGCTCCCTCACTCATTCAAGGTCACACACACACTAAACTTTCTCCCCCAACAATACTGTTTGCTGCTATTACACTCTATACACAGGTTATATATAAGTATTTGCATATTTTGGTCACCATTACGAACCACTAAGTTGGTATTGAGAGTCGAAGAGCAACGAAGAGTTACCGCCACACACCAGCCAGCCACTCGCTGCCACTCCCTCAACACACGCACTAAACTTTCTCCCCCAACAATACCATTTGTGGTGTTATTACACTATATACAGACGTTATATATAAGTATGTATATATTTTGTTCACCACAACTGTACAGCTAAGCTGATATAGTTAGTTCAGGCACTAAGAGTCGTCGGTATGCACAGCTGGCGGCTGGCGGCTCCCTCACTCATTCAAGGTCACACGCACTAAACTTTCTCCCCCAACAATACTGTTTTCAGTGTTATTACCCTATATACACATATTATATATAAATATCTACATGTTTTATGCACTGTAACTGTACACCTAAGCTTGTAGTGCGCCCAAAACATAGTGGCCACCCTCTAAACAGCTTGACAAATCGTGCAGACGACGTCACCTCCGTCACCCAAATGGCTGCTCCCAGCATAATCCTTTTGCTGTTATTACACTAATACACACATTATATATAAGTATCTACATTTGTGTTCACCATAGAGAACCACTGAGCTGGTATGGTGAATGTAAACAATAACAGGTGGCCACACAGTCAGTAAACGATGCTGTCTCCCTGTCTCTCAGCATCACTCCTCCCACAGCGCTAATTATTACAACAATCCTGCTATTATCACAACCCTGGTTATTTATATCACAGTCACGGGTCATCTGTAATATTGTCATCACTAAATAATAACAGTTATATATTTATTTTGACATTTTTCGGTGATGCTGTGGTCACAAGCTGAACAGCAATGCTGATCGCTCATGCTGCGTGCGCCAGCCTTGGTTGCTCCAACAGTACTGTGCCTCTCACACCCGAGATTATTGCCCACGATTTTTTTTTTAAATGGCGTCTGTTTACAAGAGCCCTGAGGAAGCTACTGTGAACCCCGTGTAGCCGCGGGCCATTTGAATCGGGAATGGCACCCAATGGCGTATATATACGCCATGCGCACCGTCGGACATGTTACTCAGGGCGTATATATACGCCATGCGCAGTTTAAGGGTTAGGTAGGGTCATTGGAGTCATTCAACATGTGGCAGGACTTTGAGGAGTCTGTCAACGTGTGGCAGGTCACCGAGGAGTCTGTCAGTGTGTGGCAGACCTTGAGGTAGGGCTAAATGATAATGTCCATCAGATCATCATGCGAGCATGATATGAGAACCTCACAATGGCCTGAATCATCACAGAGCAATGACAGCTAAATTCTGACACAATGATAAAATAAAATAAAAAGATGAAGGAAACTTACTTGAGCAAATCATTTTCAATAATGTCCAACATAGCCTTCAGCTGGCAGAAGACGAGAGCTCGGTGCTGGGAAACCACTGCCTCTGCTGCCAGCCCCCCGCCCACACCAATACCACAATCCACCAGCAGCTGTCTGATAATTAAGGAATATCAGGGGAGATTAATATCTTAGTTATACAAAAAAAATATTCAAAATATTTCCTTTCATAATGTCTACACATGTGTTGTAATGTTTTTTTAGGACTCAAGAGCGGGCAGGTGCATGCATTTCTCACCTACCACAACTCATACACTCAACAACCAAATACACTTAATCTGTGAACTTCTCATAATTAATTTTCACTTGCGATTTACCTTCACCTTATTCTCTTCTCTTCGCCTTTTCTTATTACCTTTCTAAACACTATCGATACCACTTGATAACCTTTTTACTGTATTTGCATTTTCTTCAAGCTTAAACTCTCACCCTTCATAACAAACTGACTACAGTATTTCCAGTATACCTTCTCCTTTTTATCAGACATCAGTAATACTGAATACTGTTTACCACTTATTAGAAAATTGTCTGGAGCTTTTACTAATCAATAAATCACAAGGTAGGCTAGTCTAATGAAACACCTCTGAAAACAAAAGATATAAACAGCGTGCTCAAAACACCCATGTGGATAAACATAACAATTACTTAACTACAAACAACAAGAGTAAATACAAACTTAAGTGCTGGCAGTTTAGCCGAGTAGGATATATCAGACAGTGTTGAATTACAATTCTTGAGCTTGGCAGAGATACGACTATACTCGGGATGCCCGGGCTTGAGTACCAGTTTTGGGTGGTTGCACACTTTCCGAAGGTACTGCAGTGCCTGCCAAGGAGATTTAGCGAGTTTAGCGTTGCAGGATGATAACACCAACATTATTATACAAAAATAACATATATTTTCCAAAATTCTGAGCATGTTTTCACACCTCAGAGAATTTACACATAATGAGCTAACTGGCCCTTGGAGGCTCAGCAACAGTTATGTGCTGTAACATGCACTAACATCTCTCGTATGTTGCTAAATATATATAACGTTAGTTAGGTTAGTTCATTTATTATGCACTCCATACCCATCCTGTGGGCAGGATGGGTATGGCGTGGCAAGTAGTGGCAAGGGTTACAAATGCACATAATGGGCTCAGGGACTGAATCCCACAATTCATTTAGTTAAGCAAGTTACAAAATCTTGATGAGCTAGTTACAAAATTCAGTGCACAGCGTCACATCAACAATGGGCTCGAGACCCACCACAAGTACATTTCTAAATTAACCCCTGGGATTGGGCACTTGGGATTATAGTCTGCAATAATGTAATGTTGAATGTAATGAACCGCCATTTTCAGGGTGAGACCCAGAGGCTCATCGGAGCTATCCGGGCTGATATGAATGTATTACACCACCCTAGCATCAGTCAAGCGAATGGAGTTCTAGGCCTACCGAGGACCCCGAGCCAGAACTTGGCCGCCTCAGAGAGGCATGTGGAGCATTCTACGTCTGCTATCGACCGGGTCAGGAAACCAGAAAGGTAGGCACCCCAAAACAAACCCTATCTGGTTAAAAAAAAAAAAAAAAAAACAGCAGTGAATGTAACGAAACGCCATTTTCTGGGCGAGTCCCGGAGGCTCCCGGGAGCTATCCATGGCTGATAAGATACCCTAACTATTTTGCATCAGTCAATGTGGGTGGAGTTCTAGGCTTACCGGGGACCACGAGCCAGAACCTGGCCCCCTCAAAGAGACACGAGGAGCAATAGCCCATAGAAATGCACATGTGATTTGGAGTATTCTATATCTTCCATCAACCGAGACAGGCACCCAGAAAGGTAAGCGCAACAAAACAAACCCCTATTCTGGCTAACAACGAAAATTGTCAAACGAGTGGACAGAACTCCCCAAAAGAAAAACGAGCAAACAAGCATGACGTCACACGAGCCGCGCCGCATGTCTGCGCAGCTCCCCACTCCCCGGGAGGGGGAAGGTGGAGCTGCGCAGACATGCGGCGGTGATCCTCACCCCAGTTCTGAGGCTGGATACCTGCTTGATGGGGTTCTGGAAGTTCTTCTACTCCCCAAGCTCAGCCTGAGACCAGACTTGACCGAGAGTTTGGTCCACCAGGCTCTTGCTTGGAGCGGCCCTCAGGCCCACATACCCATCACAACCCGGTTGGTCCAGTACTCCTTGAAGAAAACAATCTAGTTTCCTCTTGAAGATGTCCACGGTTGTTCCGGCAATATTTCTAATGCTCGCTGAGAGGACGTTGAACAACCGTGGACCTCTGATGTTCATACAGTGTTCTCTGATTGTGCCCATGGCACCTCTGCTCTTCACTGGTTCTATTCTGCATTTTCTTCCATGTCGTTCACTCCAGTACGTTATTATTTTATTGCGCAGATTTGGGACCTGTCCCTCCAGTATTTTCCATGTGTATATTATTTGGTATCTCTCTCGTCTCCTTTCTAGTGAGTACATTTGGAGAGCTTTGAGACGATTCCAATAATTTAGGTGCTTTATCTCGTCTATGCGTGCCGTATATGTTCTCTGTACTCCTATTTCAGCAATCTCTTCTGCTCTGAAGGGGGAAGTGAGTACTGAGCAGAACTCAAGCCGGGAAAACACAAGTGATTTGAAGAATACAACCATTGTGATGGGATCTCTGTACTTGAAGGTTCTTGTAATCCATCCTATCATTTTTCTGGCTGACGCAATACTTGCTTGGTCATGCTCCCTAAACGTTAGGTTGTCGGACATCATTATTCCCAAATCCTTGACATGCTGTTTTCCTACTATGGGCAGATTCGATTGTGTTTTGTACCCTGTATTATGTTTCAGATCCTCATTTTTGCCATATCTGAGTACTGTACCTGGAATTTATCACTGTTAAACATCATGTTATTTTCTGCTGCCCAATCAAAAACTTTGTTAATATCTGTTTGTAGTTTATCAATGTCTTCAGCAGAGGTAATTTTCATGCTGATTTTTGTATCATCTGCAAAGGATGACACGAAGCTGTGACTTGTATTTGTCTATATCTGATATGAGAATAAGGAACAGCAGTGGTGCAAGGACTGTACCTTGAGATACAGAGCTTTTAACTGCGCTCGGACTCGATCTTACTTGATTGACTGTTAATCTTTGTGTTCTGTTCGACAGGAAATTGAGTATCCAGCATCCTACTTTACCAGTTATACCCACTGACCTCATTTTGTGTCCAATCACTCCATCTTCTTGAGGTTATCTTGAGATGATTTCGGGGCTTTTTAGTGTCCCCGCGGCCCGGTCCTCGACCAGGCCTCCACCCCAAGGAAGCAGCCCGTGACAGCTGACTAACACCCAGGTACCTATTTTACTGCTAGGTAACAGGGGCATAGGGTGAAAGAAACTCTGCCCATTGTTTCTCGCCGGCGCCTGGGATCGAACCCAGGACCACAGGATCACAAGTCCAGCGTGCTGTCTGCTCGGCCGACCGGCTCCCATGGTCACATTTGTCGAATGCCTTTGCAAAATCTGTCTATACGACATCTGCATTATGTTTTTCTTCTAATGCCTCCGTGATTTTGTCATAGTAGTCAAGTAGCTGTGAGAGGCATGATCTTCCTGCTCTAAATCCATGTTGGCCTGGATTGTGGAGGTCATTGGTTTCCATGAATCTTGTGACCTGACTCCTGATCACTGTCTCAAATAATTTTATTATGTGGGACATTAGTGCAACTGGTCTATAATTCTTTGTCAATGCTTTGCTACCTCCCTTGTGTAGAGGGGCAATGTCTGCTGCTTTAAGTGCATCTGGTATCTCCCCCGTGTCCAAACTTTTCCTCCACACTATACTGAGTGCCTGTGCTACTGGCACTTTGTATTTTTTTATACATATTGAATTCCATGAGTCTGGACCCGGGGCTGAGCGCAAGGGCATATTGTCAATTTTTCTTTCAAAATCTGCCACGCTCGTGTTGATATCAGTTATATTTACAGGTGTTTGATATCATTCATAAAGAAATTGTCCGAATTTTCCACTTTCATGCTGTGTATGGGAGTGCTAAACATGTCCTCATACTGCTTTTTTAGGATTTCACTAATTTCTTTGTCATCCTCAGTGTATGAACCTTCACTAATACGAATAGGTCCAATACTGGCAGTGGTTTTCGCTTTTGATTTAGCATATGTGAAGAATATTTTGTGTTTTTCTTCATTTCTTGAATTGCTTTCTATTCTAGTTGCCTTTCTTCAGTCTGATAGGAATGCTTCAGTCTCTGTTCGATTTCTTCAATCTCCCTGTTTAAATTATTTCTTCTTTGTATGGAGAGTCGTGTCTGCTTAAGCATTTCCGTTAATTTCTTCCTTTGTAATATCGTCTGCGTTCTCTTTCTACATTGAACCTCTTTCTGGCTTTCCTCAAAGGAACATGTTTCAGACAGACTTCATATGCTTCAGAAGTCAGTTTTTCTATTCCTTGTGTAGGATTTTTATTTCTTAGAACATTTTCCCATTGAATGTTTGTAAGTTCCCTGTTTATTTTCTCCGTCTATCCTTTTATTATTAAAATTGAATTTATTGAATGACCCTTCTTGCTTGTTGTTTCTCTTGGGCCTACTACCGATATTAATGTTAGTTTGCACTTCAATGAGCTTGTGGTCCAAGTACGTAGTGTCTGAGACTGTAATGTCTCTGATTAGCTCCTCATTGTTTGTGAATATCAGGTACAGTGTGTTTCGTTCCTAGTTGGTTCTGTAATCTGCTGACTGAGGGAGAATTTGTCACAGAATCTCAGTAGTTCTCTGACCTGTGGTTGGTTATTGTGAGGGGATGGTTCACCAGCTCACTTACAATAGTGCTCTTATGCCTGTGGGAGGCCAGTACACTTGTTAAGTGCACTTGTTAAGTGTGCGGACTTAACTTTGGTAACCAGCAACCGAAACATCTAGTGTTTGGGCTTACGTGAGAGCCCCAGTCATCAGCAGTCCAGAAATGTTACCGTGGCCGTGGTAGCATGTCTGTGGACAGAGATAGAGCCGATAGCATCTCTCATTGTATAGCTAGGGCGAGACTCTAGTTTGCGCGGGGAAACAGTTAGGCCTGGCGTGGGTAGCTGCGGGCCACCCGCGCGCGAGCCACTTGAGGCGTCGCCATGGAAACAGACGCCATCTTAGTAAACATCTTGAGCCGCCATGTTGGTCGGCCATCTTGGAGTTGCCCTAGGGGCTATGCTACACCGTCGCTGATTGGAGGAGAGGGGTAGGCCCCAGTATGCCTTCCTCTCATTGGTTATTCCGAGGAATACGCGGGAATCGACGGTGTGAGCGTCATTCTGGACAGAACCATCACCCTGTCAAGACGCTCCTATGCTCAATTCGGCCAAATTGAGTATATTGCGTCGTGGTGGTTCAACAACTCAGCTGTTTCAACTCCTGCTTCAATCTACTACAGCGGTCGTCACAGAATCCGGCCGTAGTCGTCGCTTGGAGGGGAATGGACATTGTGAACAGCGAGTGAAGAGAAGATCTTATCTGGGATCGTGGGGTAATGTGCATACGAGCAGTAACAGACTCGTAGATCCCATACCAGTGATGATTAGACTTGCTAGTGCTCTGTAGCAGTCGATGGGAACGGGGAAATAAGTGTTAGTGCTTTAAGGCAGATTTCCCATGTTTGTTTAAGACGAAATCATTGTGCGCGTCACCTGTGTACGAACGCTTCACTTACCGGTGGGTCGAGGGTACGAAACAAGCCGTGTTGTGGGAGGGTTCGGTGCGCGCCATTGTACGAACGATACCGCGGAGGTACCAACCAGCCAGCCACCCATAGCGGGGTGCCTGATGTATGGGAATGGTGTGTGTAAGCCGGCAGTATGAATGTAAGTACCTATGTGTGTATTTCTGGTGATTAGTAGTCTCTAAAGCTTGAATTCGAGGTCAAGTGTTCCGTCGCATTGTCACGCAGCACCTGTAGGTGAAGTGAAGTGTGGGCGAGGAGATAATCACCCTTGTTGTCATCTCGTCAGTCCTGAGGGACGTACGTCTTGTGAGCACAGACGTATACAGAGTGTGTGTGTGTGTGGGTACACACGGGAACAGAGTATATACATAGATTAGCCAAGGACTGAGAGGATGTCCATGTAATAATTATATTATTCCATTGTGGTAATTATTCATTCTTGATCGTCCGTGGGACGGAGTGATATCATTTCATGTGTAGTCTTGCAGGTGTGGAATTTCAACACTGAGCGCTCAGGTATGTGGTAACGTCAGTGATTCCTGGCATGATTATTGTGGAGTGGCCCACAGTGTGGTTAATTAATTAATTTGTATTGTTCCCAGGGGCCGTGAGAAGTGTGATTATATATATATATTGTGGTTGCAGTATTAACGTAATTTTGGTAGAATTTGGTGAGTGACGAGGCTGTCGGGAGTGACAGCCCTCGCTCTGTCGAGTAACGTAAAACTCGGGAGTGTTTATTCGGCATGCGTGATCGATAAATCACTCACCCATGTGATTTAGGAGTGCGAGATCTCCTTAGTGTTCCCAATAACGTTTGATAGCTGTAGGCTACATGTGTCAGCAGTAATTGTATATATATATATATAATCGTAGTGTCACGGTGCCCAGTGTTATTGTGTTATTTACTGTGTGGTTATTGCAAATTTGGGACCTATGTTCTAGGGGTTATTGAGAGCACTGGGGTCATTTGCAACAGTAAATAAGTAAGTGTTGAGCAGTATTCTAATACTTGGAAATTAGAGTACTTGCAGTGTGTGTTGTTGCAAAGGGGTTGTCATTGTTAGTGATTGTTGCTAGAGTTGAGCAATCACCGTGGGTAACTGCAGTTCAGTAAAGTCATTGTGGGGGCAGTGTTCTAGAGGGTTCATGTCCTGTATGTTATTTTACTAGGTTCTGCAGTATTGTCATTGCAACCGGATTGTAACGTAAATCACTGTGATTTGTTAGTGTGATTTGACATTGTCGTGGGTGAACTCGGCTGTAGACGAGTACTTGGATATACATATATTCTCCTGTTTATCTGGTAGGACATCGAAGTCCAGTATTCAGTGAGGTGATTGCGAGGCAATTAATATAACGTAACCGAGGGAACGCCCATTGCTTAAGAGAATTTGTTCTTTTACAATATGAGTAACGTAGAATACGTTTGGGTTAATTTACTTTCCTGCAAGCAGCTACGGTAGTCTCAAGGAGCCTAGCCACCAGCCAGATAAGAATTAGAGTATTGTCTGTCGTAATTAACGGTCAGTGGGCCGGGTAATTGACGTGTTTCAGGAAGTCAAAGTGATTAATCTCGATCCTTGTTGATCGACTCACACGAAGGCTACATTGTTCCATTAACGTAACGTCGTTATTTATGTCCGGAAGTACCGGCACTTGATTGACTCGTGGGAAGAGTAACGTCATTTAGAATAACGTAAACGTGGTGCCTAATTACTGTTATTAGCCACCTGAATTGGTCTGAGTATGGAAGGCTCAGACGGAATTCATACCTTAATGTAAATTGCTGAGCCAGTGTGAAAGGTTGCGTATTTAACTGTTTAATTATTGATCTTGAGGATAGTAATTAATTACTCTAAAGGTAATCACGAGTGATTACCGTTCTCTTAGCACTTTGGACATTGTAAATCAGAGTTTACCATCGCTGAGTGATTAGTAACCGATTAACGTAAATTAACGTAACTAGTAAAGAGATTAATCAGCTGTCTGGTAGTACAGGGATTAATGGGATTTTCTCACTGAATGCTCGACGGGTAGAGTGTTGTGTAATTTCCGCGTTACTAGTGACAGTTGTAAGAGTTATTAAATTAACGTAAATGTTATTGGGTTATTAACGTAAATCAATTGTATTGATTGTTGATCGTCCGTGGGACGAAGTGTTAACGTAAAGATTAATTTGAGGAAGGGTGCTGGAGTTGCCAGTGAACCCATTAGTTATTGATGTCATTGAAAGGCTACTGATTTGATTGCATTGCAACCGCTATTGCAGGTGTAGACTGCACTGAGGCGTAGAACAGTTAGGAGGTTACTGGAGACGTGTTTCAGAACTCACTGTGTCATTTGTTGTAATTGTGATTATAGATCTGTTAGTTCTTGTTGCTTGTTGATTCCTCTGTGGGCACGCTTATGTTCGAGTTAGTTCATTATGCAGTCCGAGGGGCTGGTGTCTAGCTGTCATTTAGTGCCACAGGAAGGATTTCGAGTAACGTCATTGACATTCTCTTGTTTTGCTGTAGTAGTTAGTACTTTATTGAATAAACTAAGTTGTTATGTTAACACTGTCTTTTCGTTACACCCCCACACATTATTATTGTTATGCAAATGTTCTTCACACTCGACTATTGGAGACTTATTCTGAGCTTTGGATCAAATATACGGCACTACACAACAATAAATTATTGTTGTGAGAGCCCAGGACCTACTCGTTAGATTCGCTTCGGCGAATGGCGAAGGTCGACGACCTAGTGGAGGGGATTTCAATTTCATTGGGGTCTCGGCGTTTGCTCGCGCCTAGTCAATTGTTCGTACAGGGTCCCAAAGTGAGGAATGAGCTGCTTACTACACTGGTGTGTTAGCTAAGCAAGTCCTTCCTCAGGCGACCTAGTTGAATATCACGACAGGAATAATGGTTAAAGAATAAAGAAAATTCTTAGAAATTTTCCGAGCTCAATTCCTTATACCAAATTTCATTCATTCCACTGACTTATGTCAGCCCAAAACTCTCAAAGTGGCGCCCAACGTGGGGCCGTAGACTTTTGATTCATATCAGAAAGTAAGACTCATCAAGTCGAGAAACCTAGGAAGAAAGGTGTGCAGAACATTGCAGAACAATATGTTGTGGGTGTGTTTGTTGTCGGTTAGCAGGATTGGTACACACACACCACACACACAGAATGGNCAGGCTGAGATAAAGATACTGTACATAGAATTTTTTGTTGCATTTACCTTACTTTTCATGCATATCAATTATTTTCAAAGAAAAAACAACAAGATTGATGCTATCAAGACTGGTAGCCAAGGCATGAAATTATTTGGCTCTCCATAGTACTTAAATTCTTGGTGCGATAAACGTCATATACACTAACCTGTCCCCCCTCTTCCCCCTAGTTAAATATCAAAATGATGATGACTGGCCTTAAAAGGTTAAATAGCAAACATTTGTTAAACAACAGTGTTACTGTAACAATAAATTAATAAAGAATTGATAACATTTGTTGTTCATTTCTATGATAACACAATTTTTGCTCTAGTAAAATTAGTGATTTATTCAATAAATCAGATCATAACTTTGTTAGCATGTTAACAGCTTTAGAGAAGATTGTAGCAACAGAAATCTTAAAAGAATTGTATCCAAACTTTCATGTATGAAAGAGCAAATTATAAGCTTATATATCCTTTGAAACTACAGTACACAACATTTTGATCTTGGGCAGTTGAGGATTGTATCCTCAGTTTCTATGCCGGCACAGCTCAGTGCATACAACACGGCACAGTATTACATTGTTAAAAGCGAAAATACTCCCCTAGGTACATAAAAATAATATCTGGACATAGAAATGAAAGGAATAAGAGTAGTTGGTGATGGAGTGGCTGAATGGTGGTACATCTTGATATGTTCTTTATCATCTGATGGAATGTCTACATGGACTCTGGTCCATGTAGACATTATTAAAAAAAAAAAAAATAATTATTACTGAGCTATGCTGCTCATAACCAACAATAAGAGGACTATATTACCAAGCATCAGCGTTTTTAAGTTTCAAGTAAACACAATGAGCATTTTCAGATACCTAAAACCAATTAAATAATAAATGCTGCCATTGAGCTACACTGCCATATGATGAAAGGAACACTAGTGTAATGATTACACTGTGTATAAGCAGTGTCAGTAAGAAGTTGATATGGCAACACTTTAACATATCACATGAATACTTAAACAAAAATCTGGCTTTGAGAGCACAGTGGAACTACACTCAAATGGACTGATTGGAATAGACCCTATTCCGTTCAGAGAGGTTATCATTTCACCGAGCACATGACTAATAATCACTATTTACTGCCAATTTTCTTAATGCAAATGTTTAATCATAAAATATATATACAAACAATGCATTTGAATAAAAAATAAACAATTACTTTTCCTTTTTATCCTTAACAGTTTGGAAAGCAGCATTTTTTTAGATAAATCTTAAAATTCAATATGAATATCAACTCGCCAAACACACGAAAAAACTACGATGTTACTACAGTGGAACCTTGATTAACGAATTTAATCCGTACCGGCACCAAGCTCGTCATGTGAAACGCTCGTCTTATGAAACAAATGTCCCTATTTAAAATAATGGAAATAAAATAATCCGTTCTACCACTGAAAAACATCAATATGATATTCGATTTTTAAATAATGAAGCAGCCTATCTGACATACACTGAACAAACCTTTATGATTTTTTCTTTTTTCAAATTTGTTCAATTTTTTTTTAGTTTTTCATTTTTTTATGGAAAAAGGTTGTTTAGTGTAAGTCAGGTAGGCTGCTCCATTTTGTATAAAAAAAATAAAAAATAAAAAAAAAAAATTGAAAGAATTTGGAAAAAAATGTCACAAAGGTTCATTTAGTGAATGTTCGGTAGGTAGCTCCAATTTGTATAAAAAAATAAATTGAAAAAAAGGAAAAATGTCAAAGGTTCGTTCAGTGTTTGTCAGGTAGGATGCTCCATTATGACATTTTTTCTATTTTATATTCTATATATTTATATAGAATATATATAAATATATATTATAGAATATATTATATTCTATATATTTTTATTTTTCTATATATTTATATTCTATTTTTATATTCATTTAATTTGGTTTTTATTTTATTTTTTTTTAAATAATGGCGCAACCAACCTGACACACACTGAACGAACCTTTATGACTTTATTTTCGTTTTTTTATTTTCTTTTTATACAAAATGGAGATGCCAACCTGACATTCTGAATGAACCTTTTTGACATTTGTTCTTTTTTTATTTTTTCTAATTTTGTCTAAAACAAAAATCAATGCTTTGCAACATTACTGCAGTCACCCCCTCCCCCTTTATATCCTAGCATCATTAGCATCTTAACCCCTTAACTGCGTTGCCTCCAAATATGACACCCCCCCAGTGCGCAGGAAATAAATTCTCTGGAAAAAATTCTTTTGATTTTTAAAGAGTCAAAAGCCCTTCCCTCAGTATGGGTATGTAGAAAAAAAAATCGAAATTGTGCTTACTTTGGCTGCTATGGGGTCCGTAAGTTGGCGTGTGATGTCATCATTCCCCGTTCGCCCGTGACGTACGCTCCCGGGACCAGTAGGACGCACAGGGCGGGGCGCGCAAGTTGCCGCAAATACTGTATATTTATGTTAATTTTTTGCGCACAGTTCCAAATACATTTTGTTTGTTTTTACGTGCTTATCCTATGTATAATGAACACGTACACTATATTATGTCAGTAAAACATCCGTACTTCCGAAGACACTGGGTTACGTGCATGACATTTGTGTACACATATGCTGCACATATTTACTATGTATCATGCTAATTTATGTATATATACAATCTATTTACACACTATACACTGTCACACACTATATACATTCACCATCAACACATTCAGAACACCTCGAGTGAGAGCAGCCACACCCAGCCAGTCGCCCCTCACTCCAACATCTTACTCGTCAACATTGCTCCTCCCACCATACTGTTATTGTTCTCATTACACTATTTACACATGTTATATATACCTATCTACATGTTTTATTTACCAGAACTATGCAAGTAAGCCGGTATTGTGTCCAAACAGTACAGTTGCCACCATACACTGCATGAAAAATGACACGGCAGACGACGCTATGATTACGTCACCTCCCTCACCAAAATAGCTCCTCTCAACATTCTCCTGTTGCTGTTCTTACACTATATATACACACACACTGTATATACCCATGTACATATGAGTATATACAGTGTATATACATATATATATATATACGCTATGTGTTGTCCATAACGAACCACTAAGCTAGTATGGTGAGCAAAACAACTGGCTACTACACACACACACACAATGAGGCTACCTCAATTCTCTCCCTCCCTCCCTCACCAAAATTCCTCCTTCCACAATATTACGCACAATGCTAATTATAACCACAATCCTGCTATTATCACAATCCTGGTCACTAATTCCTGTAAATGAATAACTGACACACGTTTATTTTGAAAAGGAACCTAAGAAGTCATTTGAAGATTCCTAGATGGAAGAAATAATGCTGTGGTGTTGTGGCTAGCTCTGTGAACATCGTGAACAGTATTGAATCACGGATATTTGAACATTGTACCCAGTCATTATCACACTCGGGCTCTTCTATAATACTATCATGGCTAAATAATACAAGTTATATATATATTTTGACATTATTAGGCGATGCTGTGGTCACACTCTGAACAGCAGTGCTGTGCGCTCATGCTGCGAGCGCCAACCTTGGTTGCTCATTCACTACTGAGGCTCTCACACCCGGGAATGTGGACCACGATTTTTTTTCAAAATGGCGTTTGTTTACAAGAGCCCTGAGGAAGCTGATGTGAACCCCATGTAGCCGCGGGAGTTTTGAATGGAACATGAAAAATACAAATACCCGTAGGCGCGTTGCGCAAACCAGACGTGAGCCTGCAGGCGTGTTGCGCAGTTTAAGGGTTAAAAAAAAAAATAAGTTATTTGTATCGTCGGAGGTGTCCGAGAATTTGCGAGAACCAGCGGGAATGCTAGGAAGCACCATGTGCTTTTCTTGTTAATCAAGCGAAAGTTCGTCAATTGAGACCAATTTTCCCCGAATGGCGTGCTCGTTATTCAAAATGCTCGTAGATTGAGGCGCTTGTCACTCAAGGTTCCACTGTACAATGTTCGAACAAGTTTTAACACCTAACAAGTCATAAAAACCAATATAGCAAATTGTAACAACGTTCTAATACAGGCATACCGCAGTTTAAGAGTTTAATTGGTTTCTGGAGACGCCTCGTATTCCGAAAACTCGTATTCTGAAGCTAATTTCCCCATAAGAAATAATGGGAAATGAATTAATCCGTTCCTGACTACCCCAAAAACCCCATATCAAACTAAATTTTTATACCTAATTCATCTAAATAAACCTACAAAACTATGTTCAAGTTATTACTTACCTTGCTCTTGAATGCTGTAGGCGTATGGAAGATGGTGAGGAGGGGGGAGGAGGGGGGAGGAGGAGAGGAGTTACTGTTTGGAAGGCGAGTCCCCTTCCATTATCACATCATGCAGTGAGGACTTCACTGGTATGCACACACTGGCACATTTTGCCTGCATACCACTAGGACTTACTTGTCTTACTAAGAATTTGTCTAAAGACACTTGTTTTTCCCTACATTTTAACACTTGTCTGTAGTAAGACATCACATTATCATTTAAAAGGTCAATGCAACGGCCTGCTACAGCTTTATCTGGGTGAGTTTTTTCAACAAAACTTTGCAGTTCTTCCCATACTTCACACATTTTCTTAATCAAGAAGGGACATCCTCTACTGCCTCTACTCACAGCTATTTTCTTAGGTTGAACCTTATCAATGGCTTTCTTGAGACCCATGGTGAGATATATAATAACAAATTGTATAGTCAAATGACCAAAAATCCAACAAAACACTGAAAATCTAGGTGAAGAATTGATGTGGGATAGTCACTGGGCGCGAGACAATGGTAAACTGAGGGGCGGAGGGGCGACGATCGCTGAACCACCACGCGCTAGGTCGGCCTGTACGCGTATCAACAAACTCGCGTCCCGAGGTAACTCTCGCATTCCGAGACATATTTTCCGAGGAAATCCTGCTCGTCTTCCGAAAAACTCGCATACAGGGACACTCGCATTCCGAGGTACCACTGTAGTGTACAGTGGAACCTCAAGCGACAAGCGGCTCCAGTTACGAGCAAGTCACTCACAGAAAATATGTCTCGAATGACAAGCTTTCCCTCGATTAATGAGCGTTCCCGCTGGTTCTCGGACACCTCCGACGACAGTTATTTTGTTGTTTCACAAGACGAGTTTTCCACATGACGAGCTCGGTGCCGGAACGGATTAAATTCGTTAATCGAGGCGCCACAGTAGTTCATTTGAGCCAACTCTAACTGTACAGTGCTAGACCTATAATGAGGAGCAATGAGTTACACATAAGTGTATATCTTCACATCAACCACCACACAACTTCCTAGAAATATCACACTCATAGGCATGTATAAATTTAGATTACTTAAGAACAACATCAAAAGGAAAATCTCATCCTTGGTAAGCAGAGAATTCTTTTCTTACGACTTGCCCAAGTTTTTGTTATGCCTCCAGACTATTAGCTATTATTACTAACTTTTTTATCCTATCCTTTATATAGCAAAGTGTAATGAATGTAGTAACTTGGGCACTGTTTATCTCATTACCGACAAATGTTGCCAGCGACCACTACATTCAATTTTGTAGTTTAAGAACATCAAAATACTGAACTTTTATCTTTAATTTTTTAAATTTAATTTCATATAACTGGCTATGCAAGTCGGTCAGGGGATAAAATAGTTTAAAAGCAAAAGTACCTATTCAGCAACATCACCCATTTTATTTAAGATTTCCATAATTATAAGGCCCTCAACAGTTCTTTTGTTTAATTTATGCAATTCCTGTAGTATATTTAGTTAGATAATTTAGTCTCCTTATGGACATATTCACATTTTTCCATTTTATTACACTATACGATGAGTTCTTCACTGCATCCACGGTATGTTTCGTTGTATTCCACCAAGTGCTGTGTGATCTAGTGCCAGGCTAACCAAGGTAATTCCCCATCTGTTTCCTTTTTGAGATACATCACAATTTGTTGAGTTTCAGAATTGTATCCAAAGGCAAAATAAGAAATTTTCTCTTGCATGTGTATCTTGATGTACATACTTAGATTCAATATCTCAAAAGTACTGTAGATTAGAAAAGTTAATGTACAGTAGATTGTACTTGCACAAGCTTGATCAGATTTTTGGGAGTTCAGGGTCAATATTACCGGGTCACTTGGAGCATGAATTTGGTTCAAATTTTCATTATTTTAGTATTCTTGTTATTTGCTTCTTGTGGGCAAGCTATCACTATAAAGCAAACACCAAATTATATTAACCCTTAAAAAGCGGTTATGGTCATACCCGCCTATGCACAAAAAATAAAAAAAAATCCAACAAATAATTTTTCATTAATTGTATGCAGAATGTAAGAAAAGCACAAAAGTAAGTGAATATTTGTTATTACACTGGGTGGAGGCATCCTGTAAGGCTGTGTCTGGCACTTGTCAACACCCGTGCTTGACTATGCTGACACTTCATGTTTTGTCCTCCAGCATTTCACTGATGGTTTTATCACTTTTTTTAGTTATTTACATCCAGAGAGCTTTTTCATCCATATGTGGTCACATTTCTTCATAAGGTGCATTTTAACAGTCTCCGTGGTGTAGTGGTAAGACACTCGCCTGGCGTTCCGCGAGCGCTATGTCATGGGTTCGTATCCTGGCGGGGAGGATTTACTGGGCGGCATTCCTAACTGTAGCCTCTGTTTAACACAACAGTAAAATGTGTACTTGGATGAAAAAACGATTCTTCGCGGCGGGGATCGTATTCCAGGGTCCTGCCCGAAACGCTACGCGTACTAGTGGCTGTACAAGAATGTAACAACTCTGTATATATCTCAAAAAAAAAAAAAAAAAAAAGTCAGATGCACCAAATGAGGAGCAATGGGTTCAAGCTCAACAAGCCACAATGTAGGACAGAAAACAGGAGATGCTTTTTCACCAATAGGGTTGTAAGCCCGTGGAATGCCAACCCGCCGACGTCGTAAATGGCCAAACTTTGCTGGGTTTTAAAATGCAGCTGGAAAAGCTCATCAGGGCAAATGGGGGGACTTTTGACAAGCCGCCACCTCGTCCTCATTGAGGCCACTAGTATTAGTGGCCCATCAGTAAATTCAGATAAATACATGTAAATCCCAGACAATAACTGTTTAAATCATCCTATGATGAACGCGCATTCCCCAAGTAACATTCATAATAACAGCATTTGTACCACTGAATGATAGCAGGGTTTGTCATGGTCAAGGTAAACTCCATTTTATCCACATAGACCTATTATATCCATATTTGCATCATACATGTAAAAACCCAATAATTTTGTAAATATTCATATGATGATAATTGCATTACTCTGTGACTCAACAACTGGCAATAACCGCTGTCTAAGGGTTAAAATGATTCAGCCAATGTTTGACGACTATCTTTGAGGAAATGAAAGGAAGACATTGATGAGGAAATGAAGGGAAGAGTGAAGTTAAGTGCCAGGTTCGAATTGCACAAAATTATTGTTAACATACCCTCACCATACCCCAGTTTCCATCTTCCATGGGTGGGGGATGTAAGAAAAAAAAAAGGAAAACAAAAATAATAATAATGACAAATATTATAAACAATGTATCACATAGCATATAAAACTCATCAAGGTAGAATCAGAGACAAAAAACCTTTGAACTTTGAACTTTTAAATACATCACACACACAGAGCATGTAATGACTGTGGTGTGTAGCTCCAGGTCAATGCTGACAGAAGGTCGAAATTTTACTGTAAAACAAACACTGCAACCTTTAAACTCTGGAATAATTTGTTCTGAGCAAAGTCCAGATAATCATAGAATAATTGATTCATAGAAAATCTTGCTATATTTAGTAATTTCTGTGATATATGTATATCACCATATTTGTAGGAGAGCTTTTTGTGGCATTATTAAACAAATACTGCTAATAATGCAAACATTAACATGTTAAATAACTTGCTGAAGATGGTCTATATTCAGGCCTTGGTACTACAGTGGAGGCCACTTAGACACTTGTATTTAACTCCTTTAATTTTGAGCCCCCTTAGTCTTTTTCTCTCAATCTTTGCCATCAAAATTGTTTTCTTTATCTTTTATTGTTCAGAACTAGAGGACAGATTCTGAAGGTCTACAATGCAAATGTAGAATGCAAAAGAGGTAAACTGTGCACAATGGGTAAAAGTATACTTTAACAATTCTGGTCCATATTAAGATTCACAAGCAATAAGATCGTGCAGAGGTTTTTCCATCTGAAAGTTTACTGTATTAAAGTATTGATGCTACGTTCATCATGCTGAAGTGGATGTAAACTGCAATATGATAGTTTGTATAGTAACTGGCTTCAAAAAGCCAATGCATAATATAATGAAAAACTAATCAGGAATTTAAAAAATCTTTAATACTTATAAGCAATAAATTTAACTGAAATGGAAAAACCACTAGTTAAAACAGTCATAAGTTTACGTCCATTTTGAACGCAATCACTCGAGAAAGCTAGCTAACAACCTGGAGAGCAAACAATGATGTTTACAGTAACTGCATAAACAAACCTGTACCATGCTTCTTTATGCCTGCAATATATGTGCAAATACCCAATATACACATATAGCACATACTGTATATATAATACTTAGAATAAGAAAGACTGACATCATAATGTTACAGAATTTAAGAGTCATCATGATGCGTTCTTGGTATCATATATATTATTCTCTTTTCATAAATGGCTTACAAATTAACATTTGATAACTACAGCAGATAAATATTAAAATTACTCATTGGAAAATGAGAAAAACAAAAGTATACCAAAGCTAGGAATAGCAGAAAAAAAATATTACCTGTACCATGAAATTTAAATCAACTTTGTAAGATATTTGCTTGAATATGAGGAACAGTTTAAGTACTAAATGGGGACGATAGCTTACACTGTTAAGCAAGTGGAAAAGTGACATAAATAATGTGGTCCATATTACAGTCCTCCCTCACACAACCACACCATCACTAACACCAAGCTTCTTGCATCAACAATTTGTTCCAAAGCTTGGACATTACATTTTTGTAAGATCTAATAACAAGAATGTTATTTTAGGCGGCTCATCATATATACCTGGCAAGGTCAAGTGCAGGAAATGACTCTTCTTGGTACTGTAGCGGTATTAGGACAACACTTACATCTTTCAATGTATGGGAGGAATGGGGAATAACCTCAGACCAACCTCACAACCCACTTTCCCAGTTTCTATTTTCTTCTAAATTATTGGTTACAACCCTAATATCTGGGTAAGAACCCAAGTTCTCTTACAGTGGACCCTTATATAATGCATATTTATGCAGCAAATTTTTAACAGGGCATATACATGGCTCACAGCAGTGCTCATGTGTTCACTCAAGCCCAGCCACTAGGAGCTAGGTTCCCTCCTTAGTCCTTTGGTTCAGTGACTAAAGTGTGTCAGAATTTGTCTAACTTTGTCTCTCTTCTCATTTTTCATTTATAAACAAAATCTCTCCAACCCACAAGCACACACACACACATTCTCCACTCCCATGTTATTCATAGGAAGAGAAGCAAATTGAGCTGGTGCGTAAAGTGTAGAGCAATGCTTAGAAAATTTAGAATGACATGGCACATTAATCTCCTTAACTGTGGCAGAATACAGTCCCATACAAATGACATGAGAGGCAGACAACGTTTGTCTGTGTATATGTTTTGTATGTCACTTATTGTTCGTTTCCCGCCTCATTTTTTTTAAGAAAAAGAACTCTATCACATATACCATTTATGAAGACAGACAGTGGAGGTGGAACACAAGAAACGTAAAACATGTCCACTGCTTGTCACTGCTCACCAGCTGAGGAGTAGGCAAGTCAAAATATTTAAAACAATGATAGTGATGTGAGGTCACATCCACAAACTTGGATGACTGCCAGGCCNCAACATGAAAGTTGATGACCCAGACAGCTTCTTTATGAATGACATTCAAGCTGCAGATAATATAACGGATATTACCACAAACTCGGAAGACTTGAAAGAGAAATTGACAATATGCAATGCACTCAGCCCCTGGGCCTGACTCATGGAATTCAATATTCATAAAGAAATGTAAAGTACCAGTAGCGAGAGCACTCAGCGTAATATGGAGAAAGAGCCATACAGGGGAGATACCAGCAGCACTTAAATCTGCAGATATAGCTCCGTTGCACAAGGGGGGAGTAAAGCCTTGGCAAAAAATTATAGGCCAGTTGCACTAACATCACACATAATAAAAGTGTTTGAAAGAGTGATTAGGAATCAAATTTCTAGTTTTTGGAAAACAATGAATTGCACACCCAGGACAACATGGATTTAGAGCGGGAAGATCCTGTCTGTCACAGTTACTCAACACTATGACAAAATCACAGAAGCCCTAGAAGAAAAGCAAATTGCAGATGTTGTATACACAGACTTTGCAAACTTTCGACAAATGTGACCATGGGGTGATAGCTCACAAAATGAGTCAATGGGAATAACTGGAAAAGTAGGACGCTGGATACTCAATTTCCTGTCGAACAGAACACAAAGAGTAACAGTCAATCAGATAAAATCGAGTCCAAGCGATGTTAAAAGCTCTGTACCTCAAGGTACAGTCTTTGCACACGCTACTGTTCCTTATTCTCATATCTGATATAGACAAAATACACGTCACAGCTTCGTGTCATCCTTCGCAGATGACACAAAAATCAGCATGAAAATTACCTCTGCTGAGACATTGAAAAACTACAACAGATGTCAACAAAGTTTTCGATTGGGCAGCAGAAAATAATATGATGTTTAACAGTGATAAATTTCAGGTACTCAGGTACGGCAAAAATGAGGATCTGAAACATAATACAGGGTACAAACACAATCAAATCTTCCCATAGTAGAAAACAGCATGTCAAGGATTTGGAATAATGATGTCCGACGATCTAACGTTTAGGGAGCATAACCAAGCAAATATATGCGTCAGCCAGAAAAATGATCGGATGATTACGAGAACTTTCAAATCCAGGGATCCCATCACAATGGTTGTATTCTTCAAGTCACTTGTGTTGTCCCGTCTCGAGTACTGCTCAGTACTCACTTCCCCCTTCAGAGCAGGAGATTGCTGAAATAGAGGAATACAGAGAACATATACGCACGCATAGACGAGATAAAACACCTAAATTATTGGGATCGTCTCAAAGCTCTCCAAATGTACTCTCTAGAAAGGAGACGAGAGAGATACCAAATAATATACACGTGGAAAATACTGGAGGGCCAGGTCCCAAATCTACACAGTAAAATAACACGTACTGGAGTGAACGATATGGAAGAAAATGCAAGATTGAACCAGTGAAGAGCAGAGGTGCCATAGGCACAATCAGAGAACACTGTATAAACATCAGAGTCCGCGTTGTTCAACGTCCTCCCGCGACTATAAAATATTGCCGGAACAACCGTGGACATCTTCAAGAGAAAACTGGACTGTTTTCTAAGAGAAGTTCCG
>WNGS01001312.1:65572464-65588480 GCA_020271785.1 Procambarus virginalis | reverse complement strand
GGCTTGTTCTCCTAGCAGAGGAGACGTGAGACAAGTGTTCCTGTTGCTCACAGTGTTCTCCTAGCAGAGGAGACGGGAGACAAGTGTTGCTGTTGCTCACAGTGTTCTCCTAGCAGAGGAGACGGGAGACAAGTGTTGCTGTTGCTCACAGTGTTCTCCTAGCAGAGGAGACGTGAGACAAGTGTTCCTGTTGCTCACAGTGTTCTCCTAGCAGAGGAGACGTGAGACAAGTGTTCCTGTTGCTCACAGTGTTCTCCTAGCAGAGGAGACGGGAGACAAGTGTTGCTGTTGCTCACAGTGTTCTCCTAGCAGAGGAGACGGGAGACAAGTGTTGCTGTTGCTCACAGTGTTCTCCTAGCAGAGGAGACGGGAGACAAGTGTTGCTGTTGCTCACAGTGTTCTCCTAGCAGAGGAGACGGGAGACAAGTGTTGCTGTTGATCACAGTGTTCTCCTAGCAGAGGAGACGGGAGACAAGTGTTGCTGTTGCTCACAGTGTTCTCCTAGTTGAGGAGACGTGAGACAAGTGTTGCTGTTGCTCACAGTGTTCTCCTAGCAGAGGAGACGGGAGACAGATTGGCGAGACGTTACAAGTGGAGTCCCGCAGGGGTCAGTCCTTGGACCTATACTGTTTCTGATACAGTATATGTAAATGATCTCCCAGAGGGTATAGAATCGTTTCTCTCAATGTTTGCCGATGATGCAAAAATTATGAGGAGGATTGAAACCGAGGACGATAGTAGGAGGCTACAAGACGACCTAGACTAGGCTTTTGACACTGTGAACCACCAAAACCTTCTTCTTAAATTACATCATTATGGAGTCAGAGGACACTCCCTGCAATACCTCAAATCTTACCTTACTGATAGACTCCAGTATGTTTCTGTGAACAATTCAATTTCTCCCACCCTACCCATCAACACTGGTGTTCCTCAGGGCAGTATACTTGGCCCTCTCCTCTTTCTCATCTATATTAATGACCTTCCAAATGCCTCCCAACACATTAGACCAATTCTATTTGCTGACGACACAACCTTCATTTACTCCAGTCCTGACCCCCTTGCTCTAAATGCCACAGTAAATACCGAGCTAAATAAAGTCCATCTTTGGCTAACTGCCAACACACTCACCCTTAACATTGACAAAACTTTCTATATTCTGTTTGGCAATAAATCCTCTAATCAAATAAATCTCAAAATAAACAATACCCAAATTTGTAACAAATTAGATGGCAAATTCCTTGGCGTTCTCATTGATCACAAGCTGAATTTCCAGGGACACATTCTAAATATATCAAAAAAAGTTTCAAAAACTGTTGGCATTCTTTCTAAGATCAGATATTATGTACCCCGCCCTGCCCTGGTGACTCTCTATTACTCCCTCATCTATCCATATCTCAACTATGGTATTTGTGCTTGGGTTCTACTACCCAAAATCATTTACGTCCTCTAATTACTCAACACAAAGCTGCTATTAGGACAATATCCAACTCTGGCCCCAGACATCACTCGGTACCCCTACTCAAATCTCTGAATATGTTAGATATTAAGTCACTGCACATTCTCTCATGTGTATTATACATATATAAAACGCTGAACTGTAATGCCAATCCTGACCTCAAAAGCTTCATTGAAGGTTGTAACAGAACCCATGAGCACCACACCAGAAATAAATACAGTTTTGATATTCCAAGAGTACGACTTAACCAAACTAGAAATGCTCTACAAATCAAGGGACCCAGAATGTGGAATGACCTTCCCAACCATGTTAAAGACTGTACCTCTCTCAACCAGTTTAAGATTAAAACTAAACACTACCTGATAAACTCCCTGTAACCTACCTTACCCCTCTATTGTCAACCCATGTCTGTTATTTTTTTATTCAACACTGTTTGTCTACATATTGTATTTGTGCTGCTTTTTCAGTCATGTTCCCCCCTTTTTTTTTTATCTTTATTTGTATCTGTTCTCAAAACATTTTATTCTTTTTGTTCAATTAGCATTAAGTTTTAGATATTAATGTTTTCTTGCCCGAAACGCATTGCGTAATAGTGGCTTTAGGCATTGTATGTACTAGCTCTATCTATAAATCGATCCACTTATGTAAAATCTCTCTATGTATGTACCTTTCCTGAATAAACATATTTATTTATATTTATAAATCTATTTATATCAACTCCTAGATCTTAGAAAGATCTAGGAGTTGATATCACACCAAACCTGTCTCCTGAAGCCCACATAAAAGGATAACATCTGCGGCATATGCGAGGCTGGCTAACATCAGAACAGCGTTCAGGAACCTGTGTAAGGAATCATTCAGAATCTTGTACACCACATATGTAAGACCAATCCTGGAGTATGTAGCCCCAGCATGGAGCCCGTACCTTGTCAAGCACAAGACGAAGCTGGAAAAAGTCCAAAGGTATGCCACTAGACTAGTTCCAGAACTAAGAGGCATGAGTTACGAGGAAAGGCTGCGGGAAATGCACCTTACGACACTGGAAGACAGAAGAGTAAGGGAGATATGATCACAACCTACAAAATCCTCAGAGGAATCGACCGGGTAGACAAGGACAAACTATTCAACACTGGGGGACGCGAACAAGGGGACACAGGTGGAAACTGAGTACCCACATGAGCCACAGAGACGTTAGAAGGAACTTTTTCAGTGTCAGAGTAGTTAACGGATGGAATGCTTTAGGCAGTGATGTGGTGGAGGCTGACTCCATACAGAGTTTCAAGGGTAGATATGATAGAGCCCAGTAGGCTCGGGAATCTGTACACCAGTTGATTGACAGTTGAGAGGCGGGACCAAAGAGCCAAAGCTCAACCCCCGAAAGCACAAATAGGTGAGTACACAGTTGACTGACAGTTGAGAGGCGGGACCAAAGAGCCGAAGCTCAACCCCCGCAAGCACAAATAGGTGAGTACACACACAACACACACACACAACCACACACACACACACCACACCACACACACACACACACACACACACACACACACACACACGCACACACGCACACACACACACACACAGCTGCTATGGGCTGCTTCCTTGGGATATGTAATCACCTATTTGTAGTCACCTATTTGTGCCTGCAGGATCGAGCATTGACTCTTGGATCCCGCCTTTCGAGCATCAGTTGTTTACAGCAATGACTCCTGTCCCATTTCCCTATCATACCTGGTTTTAAAATTATGAATAGTATTGGCTTCCACAACCTGTTCCTTAAGTGCATTCCATTTTTCCACTACTCTCACGCTAAAAGAAAACTTCCTAACATCTCTGTGACTCATCTGAGTTTCCAACTTCCATCCATGTCCCCTCGTTCTGTTACTATTCCGTGTGAACATTTCATCTATGTCCACTCTGTCAATCCCTCTGAGTATTTTATACGTTCCTATCATATCCCCCTCTCCTATATTTTTTCTAGTGTCGTAAGGCTCATTTCCTCCAGGCGCTCTTCATACCCCATCCCTCGTAACTCTGGGACGAGTCTCTTTACAAACTTCTGAACCTTTTCCAGTTTCCTTATGTGTTTCTTCAGATGGGGACTCCATGATGGGGTGGCATACTCTAAGACTGGCCTCACGTAGGCAGTGTAAAGAGCCCTAAATGCCCCCTTACTTAGGTTTCTGAATGATGTTCTAACTTTTGCCAGTGTAGAGTACGCTGCTGTCGTTATCCTATTTATATGTGCCTCAGGAGTTAGATTAGGTATTACCTCCATTCCCAGGTCTCTTTCTCGCGTCGTCACAGGTAGGCTGTTCCCCTTCATTGTGTACTGTCCCTTTGGTCTCCTAACTCCTAGCCCCATTTCCATAACTTTACATTTGCTCGTGTTGAATTCCAGTAGCCATTTCTCTGACCATCTCTGCAACCTGTTCAGGTCCTCTTGGAGGATCCTGCAATCCTCATCTGTCACAACTCTTCTCATCAACTTTGCGTCATCCGCAAACATCGACATGTAGGACTCTACTCCTGTAACATGTCGTTAACATATACAAGAAATAGAATTGGTCCCAGCAGCGATCCTTGAGGTACTCCACTTGTTACTGTTCGCCAGTCCGACTTCTCGCCCCTTACCGTAACTCTTTGGCTCCTTCCTGTTAGGTAGTTCCTTACCCATGCTAGGACCTTCCCCCACCCCCGCCTGCCTCTCGAGTTTGAACAGCAGTCTCATGTGCGGTACTGCATCAAAGGCTTTTTGGCAGTCCAGAAATATGCAGTCTGCCCAACCTTCTCTGTCCTGTCTTATCCTTGTTATTTTATCATAGAATTACAAAATGTTTGTTAGGCATGATTTCCCTTTCCAGAACCCATGTTGATGTTTGTTTACAAACCTAATGTTCTCCAGGTGTGCAACAAGACTTAGCCTAATTATTCTTTTCAGTATTTTACAGGGGATGCTTGTCAGTGATACGGGTCTGTAGTTAAGTGCTTCCTCCCTATCACCTTTCTTGAAAATTTGTACACATTTGCCCTTTTCCATCAATTGTACAATTCTCCCGACATAAGTGACTCATTAAAGGCCCTTGCCAGAGGCACGCTGAGAGCCTGTGCTGCCTCCTTTAGTATCCACAGGGATACTTTGTGTGGTCGAACCGCTTTAGTTGCATCCAGTGTTGTCAACTGTTTCATTACCTCCTCTGTGAGTGTGTATAATTACATGGATGGAGAAATACTGAAGAAATTGTTCACGACTTTGTTAGGCCAAAGCTAGAATATGCAGGGGTTGTGTGGTGCCCATATCTTAAGAAGCACATCAACAAACTGGAAAAGGTGCAAAGACATGCTACTAAGTGGCTCCCAGAACTGAAGGGCAAGAGCTACAAGGAGAGGTTAGAGGCATTAAATATGCCAAAACTAGAAGACAGAAGATAAAGATGAAATATGATCACTATACGTACAAAACAAATACAGGAATTATTAATATCGATAGGGATGATTTCCTGAGACCTGGAACTTTAAGAACAAGAGGTCATAGATATAAACTAGCTAAACACAGATGCCGAAGAAATATAAGAAAATTCACCTTCACAAACAGAGTGGTAGACGGTTGGAACAAGTTAGGGGAGAAGGTGGTGGAGGCCAAGACCGTCAGTAGTTTCAAAGCGTTACATGACAAAGAGTGCTGGGAAGACGGGACACCACGAGCGTAGCTCTCATCCTGTAACTACACTTAGGTAATTATACACACACACGCACTACCATGACCACAATAATGGTACACTACCATGACCACAATAATGGTACACTACCATGACCACAATAATGGTACACTACCATGACCACAATAATGGTACACCACCATGACCACAATAATGGTACACTACCATGACCACAATAATGGTTCACTACCATGACCACAATAATGGTACACTACCATGACCACAATAATGGTACACTACCATGACCACAATAATGGTACACCACCATGACCACAATAATGGTACACCACCATGACCACAATAATGGTACACCACCATGACCACAATAATGGTACACTACCATGACCACAATAATGGTACACTACCATGACCACAATAATGGTTCACTACCATGACCACAATAATGGTACACTACCATGACCACAATAATGGTACACTACCATGACCACAATAATGGTTCACTACCATGACCACAATAATGGTACACCACCATGACCACAATAATGGTACACTACCATGACCACAATAATGGTTCACTACCATGACCACAATAATGGTACACCACCATGACCACAATAATGGTACACCACCATGACCACAATAATGGTACACTACCATGACCACAATAATGGTTCACTACCATGACCACAATAATGGTACACTACCATGACCACAATAATGGTACACTACCATGACCACAATAATGGTACACTACCATGACCACAATAATGGTACACTACCATGACCACAATAATGGTACACCACCATGACCACAATAATGGTACACCACCATGACCACAATAATGGTACACCACCATGACCACAATAATGGTACACCACCATGACCACAATAATGGTACACTACCATGACCACAATAATGGTTCACTACCATGACCACAATAATGGTACACCACCATGACCACAATAATGGTACACCACCATGACCACAATAATGGTACACTACCATGACCACAATAATGGTTCACTACCATGACCACAATAATGGTACACTACCATGACCACAATAATGGTACACCACCATGACCACAATAATGGTACACTACCATGACCACAATAATGGTACACCACCATGACCACAATAATGGTACACCACCATGACCACAATAATGGTACACCACCATGACCACAATAATGGTACACCACCATGACCACAATAATGGTACACCACCATGACCACAATAATGGTACACCACCATGACCACAATAATGGTACACTACCATGACCACAATAATGGTACACCACCATGACCACAATAATGGTTCACTACCATGACCACAATAATGGTACACTACCATGACCACAATAATGGTACACCACCATGACCACAATAATGGTTCACTACCATGACCACAATAATGGTACACTACCATGACCACAATAATGGTACACCACCACCATGACCACAATAATGGTACACCACCATGACCACAATAATGGTACACTACCATGACCACAATAATGGTACACCACCATGACCACAATAATGGTTCACTACCATGACCACAATAATGGTACACTACCATGACCACAATAATGGTACACCACCATGACCACAATAATGGTCCACTACCATGACCACAATAATGGTACACCACCATGACCACAATAATGGTTCACTACCATGACCACAATAATGGTACACTACCATGACCACAATAATGGTACACCACCACCATGACCACAATAATGGTACACCACCACCATGACCACAATAATGGTACACTACCATGACCACAATAATGGTCCACTACCATGACCACAATAATGGTACACCACCATGACCACAATAATGGTACACCACCATGACCACAATAATGGTTCACTACCATGACCACAATAATGGTACACTACCATGACCACAATAATGGTACACCACCACCATGACCACAATAATGGTACACCACCACCATGACCACAATAATGGTACACTACCATGACCACAATAATGGTCCACTACCATGACCACAATAATGGTACACCACCATGACCACAATAATGGTACACTACCATGACCACAATAATGGTACACCAACATGACCACAATAATGGTACACTACCATGACCACAATAATGGTTCACTACCATGACCACAATAATGGTACACTACCATGACCACAATAATGGTTCACTACCATGACCACAATAATGGTACACTACCATGACCACAATAATGGTTCACTACCATGACCACAATAATGGTACACTACCATGACCACAATAATGGTTCACTACCATGACCACAATAATGGTACACTACCATGACCACAATAATGGTACACTACCATGACCACAATAATGGTACACTACCATGACCACAATAATGGTACACTACCAGTCGACCATCATGACAATTCCCTATATCTCAGTGAACCTCAGAAAATAAAACTTTTTTCCCTCTGAAGGATTCAAGTCTCGAACCCTGTATCAGACACTTTAATCTCTTCGATTAATCCACATTAATCCCCTTAATCCTATCTTACAGAGTTCCCTTAATCCAGGCGCGTTAAGAGTAAAAGGTGGACACGTAGGGTGGAATAAGGAGGAGGCGAAAATGGAAACTAAGGAGCACTGAGAGGTTGAGAAAGAGGAAAGACACAAAGTGAGATTAAAGAGATTGGTTAAGGAAGAAGATGAGAGAGAACATAGTGCTTAGGAGGATCAACAACAGGTTACTTGAACCATTCTCATAAGAACATCCTGGCGGGGTAATGATGGACCTCTCATATGGCAGGAACACCAGCACGCCATCTTGGGGAGGCTGGGAATCATGGCCGCTTGACATCAACACAACACGTGCAATGTTATCAGGACAACACCAGTTGGGTAGACACACACACTGTGGCCACCACTGTGTAACAACACACACTGTGGCCACCACTGTGTAACAACACACACTGTGGCCACCACTGTGTAACACCACACACTGTGGCTACCACTGTGTAACACACACACACTGTGGCTACCACTGTGTAACAACACACACTGTGGCTACCACTGTGTAACAACACACACTGTGGCTACCACTGTGTAACAACACACACTGTAGCTACCACTGTGTAACACCACACACTGTGGCTACCACTGTGTAACAACACACACTGTGGCCAACACTGTGTAACAACACACACTGTAGCTACCACTGTGTAACAACACACACTGTGGCCAACACTGTGTAACAACACACACTGTGGCCAACACTGTGTAACAACACACACTGTGGCTACCACTGTGTAACAACACACACTGTGGCCAACACTGTGTAACAACACACACTGTGGCCAACACTGTGTAACAACACACACTGTAGCCACCACTGTGTAACAACACACACTGTGCCTACCACTGTGTAACAACACACACTGTGGCTACCACTGTGTAACAACACACACTGTAGCTACCACTGTGTAACAACACACACTGGCCACCACTGTGTAACAACACACACTGTAGCTACCACTGTGTAACAACACACACTGTGGCCACCACTGTGTAACAACACACACTGTGGCCAACACTGTGTAACAACACACACTGTGGCCAACACTGTGTAACAACACACACTGTGGCTACCACTGTGTAACAACACACACTGTGGCTACCACTGTGTAACAACACACACTGTGGCCACCACTGTGTAACAACACACACTGTGCTACCACTGTGTAACAACACACACACTGTGGCTACCACTGTGTAACAACACACACTGTAGCCACCACTGTGTAACACCACACACTGTAGCCACCACTGTGTAACACCACACACACTGTGGCTACCACTGTGTAACAACACACACTGTGCCACCACTGTGTAACAACACACACTGTGGCCACCACTGTGTAACAACACACACTGTGGCTACCACTGTGTAACAACACACACTGTGGCTACCACTGTGTAACAACACACACTGTAGCTACCACTGTGTAACAACACACACTGGCCACCACTGTGTAACAACACACACTGTAGCTACCACTGTGTAACAACACACACTGTGGCCACCACTGTGTAACAACACACACTGTGGCCAACACTGTGTAACAACACACACTGTGGCCAACACTGTGTAACAACACACACTGTGGCTACCACTGTGTAACAACACACACTGTGGCTACCACTGTGTAACAACACACACTGTTGCCACCACTGTGTAACAACACACACTATGGCCACCACTGTGTAACAACACACACTGTGGCTACCACTGTGTAACAACACACACTGTGGCCACCACTGTGTAACAACACACACTGTGCCTACCACTGTGTAACAACACACACACTGTGGCTACCACTGTGTAACAACACACACTGTAGCCACCACTGTGTAACACCACACACTGTAGCCACCACTGTGTAACACCACACACACTGTGGCTACCACTGTGTAACAACACACACTGTGCCTACCACTGTGTAACAACACACACACTGTGGCCACCACTGTGTAACAACACACACTGTGCCTACCACTGTGTAACACCACACACACTGTGGCCACCACTGTGTAACAACACACACTGTGCCTACCACTGTGTAACACACACACACTGTGGCTACCACTGTGTAACAACACACACTGTGGCCACCACTGTGTAACAACACACACTGTAGCCACCACTGTGTAACACCACACACACTGTGGCTACCACTGTGTAACAACACACACTGTGGCTACCACTGTGTAACAACACACTGTGGCTACCACTGTGTAACAACACACACTGTGGCTACCACTGTGTAACAACACACACACTGTGGCCACCACTGTGTAACAACACACACTGTGGCTACCACTGTGTAACAACACACACTGTGGCTACCACTGTGTAACAACACACACTGTGGCTACCACTGTGTAACAACACACACTGTGGCTACCACTGTGTAACAACACACACACTGTGCCACACTGTGTAACAACACACACTGTGGCTACCACTGTGTAACAACACACACTGTAGCTACCACTGTGTAACAACACACACTGTGGCCACCACTGTGAAAAACACACACTGTAGCTACCACTGTGTAACACACACACTGTGGCACCACTGTGTAACAACACACACTGTAGCTACCACTGTGTAACAACACACACTGTGGCCACCACTGTGTAACAACACACACTGTGGCCACCACTGTGTAACAACACACACTGTGGCCACCACTGTGTAACAACACACACTGTGGCCACCACTGTGTAACAACACACACTGTGGCCACCACTGTGTAACAACACACACTGTGGCCACCACTGTGTAACAACACACACTGTGGCTACCACTGTGTAACAACACACACTGTGGCCACACTGTGTAACAACACACACTGTAACCACTGTGTAAAACAACACACACTGTGGCCACCACTGTGTAACAACACACACTGTGCCACCACTGTGAACAACACACACTGTAGCTACCACTGTGTAACAACACACACTGTGCACAAAACACACTGTGGCCACCACTGTGTAACAACACACACTGGGCCACCACTGTGTAACAACACACACTGTGGCCACCACTGTGTAACAACACACACTGTGGCTACCACTGTGTAACAACACACACTGTAGCTACCACTGTGTAACAACACACACTGTGGCCACCACTGTGTAACAACACACACTGTGGCCACCACTGTGTAACAACACACACACTGTGGCTACCACTGTGTAACAAACACACACTGTGGCACCACTGTGTAACAACACACACACTGGGTACCACTGTGTAACAACACACACACTGTGGCCACCACTGTGTAAACAACACACACTGTGGCCACCACTGTGTAACAACACACACTGTGGCTACCACTGTGTAACAACACACACTGTGGCTACCACTGTGTAACAACACACACTGTGGCTACCACTGTGTAACAACACACACTGTGGCTACCACTGTGTAACAACACACACTGTGGCTACCACTGTGTAACAACACACACTGTGGCCACCACTGTGTAACAACACACACTGTGGCCACCACTGTGTAACAACACACACTGTAGCTACCACTGTGTAACAACACACACTGTGGCTACCACTGTGTAACAACACACACTGTGGCTACCACTGTGTAACAACACACACTGTGGCTACCACTGTGTAACACACACACACTGTGGCTACCACTGTGTAACAACACACACACTGTGGCTACCACTGTGTAACACCAACACTGTGGCTACCACTGTGTACAAACACACACTGTGGCTACCACTGTGTAACAACACACACACTGTGGCTACCACTGTGTAACAACACACACTGTGGCACCACTGTGTAACAACACACACTGTGGCTACCACTGTGTAACAACACACACTGTGGCTACCACTGTGTAACAACACACACTGTGGCTACCACTGTGTAACAACACACACTGTGGCCACCACTGTGTAACAACACACACTGTGGCCACCACTGTGTAACAACACACACTGTGGCCACCACTGTGTAACAAACACACACTGTGGCCACCACTGTGTAACAACACACACTGTGGCTACCACTGTGTAACAACACACACTGTGGCTACCACTGTGTAACAACACACACCTGTAGCCACCACTGTGTAACAACACACACTGTGGCCACCACTGTGTAACAACACACACTGTGGCCACCACTGTGTAACAACACCACTGTGGCCACCACTGTGTAACAACACACACTGTGGCTACCACTGTGTAACAACACACACTGTGGCCACCACTGTGTAACAACACACACTGTGGCCACCACTGTGTAACAACACACACTGTGGCTACCACTGTGTAACAACACACACTGTGGCCACCACTGTGTAACAACACACACTGTGGCAACACTGTGTAACACACACACTGTGGCTACACTGTGTAACAACACACACTGTGGCTACCACTGTGTAACAACACACACTGTGGCCACACTGTGTAACAACACAACACTGTGGCCACACTGTGTAACAACACACACTGTGGCTACCACTGTGTAACAACACACACTGTGGCCACCACTGTGTAACAACACACACTGTGGCCACCACTGTGTAACAACACACACTGTGGCTACCACTGTGTAACAACACACACTGTGGCCACCACTGTGTNTTCACTACCATGACCACAATAATGGTACACCACCATGACCACAATAATGGTACACTACCATGACCACAATAATGGTACACTACCATGACCACAATAATGGTTCACTACCATGACCACAATAATGGTACACTACCATGACCACAATAATGGTACACCACCATGACCACAATAATGGTACACTACCATGACCACAATAATGGTACACTACCATGACCACAATAATGGTACACTTCCATGACCACAATAATGGTACACCACCATGACCACAATAATGGTACACTACCATGACCACAATAATGGTATACTACCATGACCACAATAATGGTTCACTACCATGACCACAATAATGGTACACTACCATGACCACAATAATGGTTCACTACCATGACCACAATAATGGTACACTACCATGACCACAATAATGGTACACTACCATGACCACAATAATGGTACACTACCATGACCACAATAATGGTTCACTACCATGACCACAATAATGGTACACCACCATGACCACAATAATGGTACACTACCATGACCACAATAATGGTACACTACCATGACCACAATAATGGTACACTACCATGACCACAATAATGGTACACTACCATGACCACAATAATGGTACACTACCATGACCACAATAATGGTACACTACCATGACCACAATAATGGTTCACTACCATGACCACAATAATGGTACACTACCATGACCACAATAATGGTACACTACCATGACCACAATAATGGTACACTACCAGACGACCATCATGACAATTCCCTATCTCAGTGAACCTCAGAAAATAAAACTTTTTTCCCTCTGAAGGATTCAAGTCTCGAACCCTGTATCAGACACTTTAATCCCTTCGATTAATCCACATTAATCCCCTTAATCCTATCTTACAGAGTTCCCTTAATCCAGGCGCGTTAAGAGTAAAAGGTGGACACGTAGGGTGGAATAAGGAGGAGGCGAAAATGGAAACTAAGGAGCACTGAGTGGTTGAGAAAGAGGAAAGACACAAAGTGAGATTAAAGAGATTGGTTAAGGAAGAAGATGAGAGAGAACATAGTGCTTAGGAGGATCAACAACAGGTTACTTGAACCATTCTCATAAGAACATCCTGGCGGGGTAATGATGGACCTCTCTTATGGCAGGAACACCAGCACGCCATCTTGGAAAGGCTGGGAATCATGGCCGCTTGACATCAAACACAACAAGTGCAATGTTATCAGGACAACACCAGTTGGGTAGACACACACTGTGGCCACCACTGTGTAACAACACACACTGTGGCCACCACTGTGTAACAACACACACTGTGGCCACCACTGTGTAACAACACACACTGTGGCCAACACTGTGTAACAACACACACTGTAGCTACCACTGTGTAACAACACACACTGTGGCTACCACTGTGTAACAACACACACTGTGGCTACCACTGTGTAACACCACACACTGTGGCTACCACTGTGTAACAACACACACTGTGGCCACCACTGTGTAACAACACACATTGTGGCCAACACTGTGTAACAACACACACTGAAGCTACCACTGTGTAACACCACACACTGTGGCTACCACTGTGTAACAACACACACTGTGGCCAACACTGTGTAACAACACACACTGTAGCTACCACTGTGTAACAACACACACTGTGGCCAACACTGTGTAACAACACACACTGTGGCCAACACTGTGTAACAACACACACTGTGGCCACCACTGTGTAACAACACACACTGTGCCTACCACTGTGTAACAACACACACTGTGGCTACCACTGTGTAACAACACACACTGTAGCTACCACTGTGTAACAACACACACTGGCCACCACTGTGTAACAACACACACTGTAGCTACCACTGTGTAACAACACACACTGTGGCCACCACTGTGTAACAACACACACTGTGGCCAACACTGTGTAACAACACACACTGTGGCCAACACTGTGTAACAACACACACTGTGGCTACCACTGTGTAACAACACACACTGTGGCTACCACTGTGTAACAACACACACTGTGGCCACCACTGTGTAACAACACACACTGTGGCTACCACTGTGTAACAACACACACTGTGGCTACCACTGTGTAACAACACACACTGTGGCCACCACTGTGTAACAACACACACTGTGCCTACCACTGTGTAACAACACACACACTGTGGCTACCACTGTGTAACAACACACACTGTAGCCACCACTGTGTAACACCACACACTGTAGCCACCACTGTGTAACACCACACACACTGTGGCTACCACTGTGTAACAACACACACTGTGCCTACCACTGTGTAACAACACACACACTGTGGCCACCACTGTGTAACAACACACACTGTGCCTACCACTGTGTAACACCACACACTGTGGCCACCACTGTGTAACAACACACACTGTGCCTACCACTGTGTAACAACACACACACTGTGGCTACCACTGTGTAACAACACACACTGTGGCCACCACTGTGTAACAACACACACTGTGGCCACCACTGTGTAACAACACACACTGTGGCTACCACTGTGTAACAACACACACTGTGGCTACCACTGTGTAACAACACACACTGTGGCTACCACTGTGTAACAACACACACTGTGGCTACCACTGTGTAACAACACACACACTGTGGCCACCACTGTGTAACAACACACACTGTGGCTACCACTGTGTAACAACACACACTGTGGCTACCACTGTGTAACAACACACACTGTGGCTACCACTGTGTAACAACACACACTGTGGCTACCACTGTGTAACAACACACACACTGTGGCCACCACTGTGTAACAACACACACTGTGGCTACCACTGTGTAACAACACACACTGTAGCTACCACTGTGTAACAACACACACTGTGGCCACCACTGTGAAACAACACACACTGTAGCTACCACTGTGTAACAACACACACTGTGGCCACCACTGTGTAACAACACACACTGTAGCTACCACTGTGTAACAACACACACTGTGGCCACCACTGTGTAACAACACACACTGTGGCCACCACTGTGTAACAACACACACTGTGGCTACCACTGTGTAACAACACACACTGTGGCCACCACTGTGTAACAACACACACTGTGGCCACCACTGTGTAACAACACACACTGTGGCCACCACTGTGTAACAACACACACTGTGGCTACCACTGTGTAACAACACACACTGTGGCCAACACTGTGTAACAACACACACTGTAGCCACCACTGTGTAACAACACACACTGTGGCCACCACTGTGTAACAACACACACTGTGGCCACCACTGTGAAACAACACACACTGTAGCTACCACTGTGTAACAACACACACTGTGGCCACCAACACACACTGTGGCCACCACTGTGTAACAACACACACTGTGGCCACCACTGTGTAACAACACACACTGTGGCCACCACTGTGTAACAACACACACTGTAGCTACCACTGTGTAACAACACACACTGTAGCTACCACTGTGTAACAACACACACTGTGGCCACCACTGTGTAACAACACACACTGTGGCCACCACTGTGTAACAACACACACACTGTGGCCACCACTGTGTAACAACACACACTGTGGCCACCACTGTGTAACAACACACACACTGTGGCCACCACTGTGTAACAACACACACTGTGGCCACCACTGTGTAACAACACACACTGTGGCCAC
>WNGS01001312.1:65546230-65559069 GCA_020271785.1 Procambarus virginalis | reverse complement strand
GAAGCACCTGTCCCCCTGGTACACTAGAGGGAAGCACCTGCCCCCCCTGGTACACTAGAGGGAAGCACCTGCCCCCCTGGTACACCAGAGGGAAGCACCTGCCCCCCTGGTACACTAGAGGGAAGCACCTGCCCCCCTGACACACTAGAGGGAAGCACCTGCCCCCCTGGTACACTAGAGGGAAGCACCTGCCCCCCTGGTACACTAGAGGGAAGCACCTGCCCCCCTGGTACACTAGAGGGAAGCACCTGCCCCCCTGTACACTAGAGGGAAGCACCTGCCCCCCTGACACACTAGAGGGAAGCACCTGCCCCCCTGGTACACTAGAGGGAAGCACCTGCCCCCCCTGTACACTAGAGGGAAGCACCTGCCCCCCTGGTACACTAGAGGGAAGCACCTGCCCCCCTGACACACTAGAGGGAAGCACCTGCCCCCCTGGTACACTAGAGGGAAGCACCTGCCCCCCTGGTACACTAGAGGGAAGCACCTGCCCCCCCTGACACACTAGAGGGAGGCACCTGCCCCCCTGACACACTAGAGGGAAGCACCTGCCCCCCTGACACACTAGAGGGAAGCACCTGCCCCCCTGGTACACTAGAGGGAAGCACCTGCCCCCCTGGTACACTAGAGGGAAGCACCTGCCCCCCTGGTACACTAGAGGGAAGCACCTGCCCCCCTGGTACACTAGAGGGAAGCACCTGCCCCCCTGGTACACTAGAGGGAAGCACCTGCCCCCCTGGTACACTAGAGGGAAGCACCTGCCCCCCTGGTACACTAGAGGGAAGCACCTGCCCCCCTGGTACACTAGAGGGAAGCACCTGCCCCCCTGGTACACTAGAGGGAAGCACCTGCCCCCCTGGTACACTAGAGGGAAGCACCTGCCCCCTGGTACACTAGAGGGAAGCACCTGCCCCCCTGGTACACTAGAGGGAAGCACCTGCCCCCCTGGTACACTAGAGGGAAGCACCTGCCCCCCTGGTACACTAGAGGGAAGCACCTGCCCCCCTGGTACACTAGAGGGAAGCACCTGCCCCCCTGGTACACTAGAGGGAAGCACCTGCCCCCCTGGTACACTAGAGGGAAGCACCTGCCCCCCTGGTACACTAGAGGGAAGCACCTGCCCCCCCTGGTACACTAGAGGGAAGCACCTGCCCCCCTGGTACACTAGAGGGAAGCACCTGCCCCCCTGGTACACTAGAGGGAAGCACCTGCCCCCCTGGTACACTAGAGGGAAGCACCTGCCCCCCCTGGTACACTAGAGGGAAGCACCTGCCCCCCTGGTACACTAGAGGGAAGCACCTGCCCCCCTGGTACACTAGAGGGAAGCACCTGCCCCCCTGGTACACTAGAGGGAAGCACCTGCCCCCCTGGTACACTAGAGGGAAGCACCTGCCCCCCTGACACACTAGAGGGAGCACCTGCCCCCCTGACACACTAGAGGGAAGCACCTGCCCCCCTGACACACTAGAGGGAAGCACCTGCCCCCCTGGTACACTAGAGGGAAGCACCTGCCCCCCTGGTACACTAGAGGGAAGCACCTGCCCCCCTGGTACACTAGAGGGAAGCACCTGCCCCCCTGGTACACTAGAGGGAAGCACCTGCCCCCCCTGGTACACTAGAGGGAAGCACCTGCCCCCCTGGTACACTAGAGGGAAGCACCTGCCCCCCTGGTACACTAGAGGGAAGCACCTGCCCCCCTGGTACACTAGAGGGAAGCACCTGCCCCCCTGACACACTAGAGGGAAGCACCTGCCCCCCTGACACACTAGAGGGAAGCACCTGCCCCCCTGGTACACTAGAGGGAAGCACCTGCCCCCCTGGTACACTAGAGGGAAGCACCTGCCCCCCCTGGTACACTAGAGGGAAGCACCTGCCCCCCTGGTACACTAGAGGGAAGCACCTGCCCCCCTGGTACACTAGAGGGAAGCACCTGCCCCCCTGGTACACTAGAGGGAAGCACCTGCCCCCCTGGTACACTAGAGGGAAGCACCTGCCCCCCTGGTACACTAGAGGGAAGCACCTGCCCCCCTGACACACTAGAGGGAAGCACCTGCCCCCTGACACACTAGAGGGAAGCACCTGCCCCCCTGGTACACTAGAGGGAAGCACCTGCCCCCCTGGTACACTAGAGGGAAGCACCTGCCCCCCTGGTACACTAGAGGGAAGCACCTGCCCCCCTGACACACTAGAGGGAAGCACCTGCCCCCCTGGTACACTAGAGGGAAGCACCTGCCCCCCTGGTACACTAGAGGGAAGCACCTGCCCCCCTGGTACACTAGAGGGAAGCACCTGCCCCCCCTGGTACACTAGAGGGAAGCACCTGCCCCCCTGGTACACTAGAGGGAAGCACCTGCCCCCCTGACACACTAGAGGGAAGCACCTGCCCCCCTGGTACACTAGAGGGAAGCACCTGCCCCCTGACACACTAGAGGGAAGCACCTGCCCCCTGGTACACTAGAGGGAAGCACCTGCCCCCTGACACACTAGAGGGAAGCACCTGCCCCCTGGTACACTAGAGGGAAGCACCTGCCCCCCTGACACACTAGAGGGAAGCACCTGCCCCCCTGGTACACTAGAGGGAAGCACCTGCCCCCCTGACACACTAGAGGGAAGCACCTGCCCCCCCTGGTACACTAGAGGGAAGCACCTGCCCCCCTGACACACTAGAGGGAAGCACCTGCCCCCCTGACACTAGAGGGAAGCACCTGCCCCCCTGACACACTAGAGGGAAGCACCTGCCCCCCTGGTACACTAGAGGGAAGCACCTGCCCCCCTGGTACACTAGAGGGAAGCACCTGCCCCCCCTGACACACTAGAGGGAAGCACCTGCCCCCTGGTACACTAGAGGGAAGCACCTGCCCCCCTGGTACACTAGAGGGAAGCACCTGCCCCCCTGGTACACTAGAGGGAAGCACCTGCCCCCCTGGTACACTAGAGGGAAGCACCTGCCCCCCTGGTACACTAGAGGGAAGCACCTGCCCCCCTGACACACTAGAGGGAAGCACCTGCCCCCCTGGTACACTAGAGGGAAGCACCTGCCCCCCCTGGTACACTAGAGGGAAGCACCTGCCCCCTGGTACACTAGAGGGAAGCACCTGCCCCCCTGACACACTAGAGGGAAGCACCTGCCCCCCTGACACACTAGAGGGAAGCACCTGCCCCCCTGGTACACTAGAGGGAAGCACCTGCCCCCCTGGTACACTAGAGGGAAGCACCTGCCCCCCTGGTACACTAGAGGGAAGCACCTGCCCCCCTGGTACACTAGAGGGAAGCACCTGCCCCCCTGGTACACTAGAGGGAAGCACCTGCCCCCCTGACACACTAGAGGGAGGCACCTGCCCCCCTGACACACTAGAGGGAAGCACCTGCCCCCCTGACACACTAGAGGGAAGCACCTGCCCCCCTGGTACACTAGAGGGAAGCACCTGCCCCCCTGGTACACTAGAGGGAAGCACCTGCCCCCTGGTACACTAGAGGGAAGCACCTGCCCCCCCCCTGGTACACTAGAGGGAAGCACCTGCCCCCCCTGGTACACTAGAGGGAAGCACCTGCCCCCCTGGTACACTAGAGGGAAGCACCTGCCCCCCTGACACACTAGAGGGAAGCACCTGCCCCCCTGGTACACTAGAGGGAAGCACCTGCCCCCCTGACACACTAGAGGGAAGCACCTGCCCCCCTGACACACTAGAGGGAAGCACCTGCCCCCTGGTACACTAGAGGGAAGCACCTGCCCCCCTGGTACACTAGAGGGAAGCACCTGCCCCCCTGGTACACTAGAGGGAAGCACCTGCCCCCCTGGTACACTAGAGGGAAGCACCTGCCCCCCCTGGTACACTAGAGGGAAGCACCTGCCCCCCCTGGTACACTAGAGGGAAGCACCTGCCCCCCTGGTACACTAGAGGGAAGCACCTGCCCCCCTGGTACACTAGAGGGAAGCACCTGCCCCCTGGTACACTAGAGGGAAGCACCTGCCCCCCCTGGTACACTAGAGGGAAGCACCTGCCCCCCTGGTACACTAGAGGGAAGCACCTGCCCCCCTGGTACACGAGAGGGAAGCACCTGCCCCCCTGGTACACTAGAGGGAAGCACCTGCCCCCCTGGTACACTAGAGGGAAGCACCTGCCCCGCTGGTACACTAGAGGGAAGCACCTGCCCCCCTGGTACACTAGAGGGAAGCACCTGCCCCCCTGGCACACTAGAGGGAAGCACCTGCCCCCCTGGTACACTAGAGGGAAGCACCTGCCCCCCTGGTACACTAGAGGGAAGCACCTGCCCCCCTGGTACACTAGAGGGAAGCACCTGCCCCCCTGGTACACTAGAGGGAAGCACCTGCCCCCCTGGCACACTAGAGGGAAGCACCTGCCCCCTGGTACACTAGAGGGAAGCACCTGCCCCCCTGGTACACTAGAGGGAAGCACCTGCCCCCCTGGCACACTAGAGGGAAGCACCTGCCCCCTGGTACACAAGAGGGAAGCACCTGCCCCCCTGGTACACTAGAGGGAAGCACCTGCCCCCCTGGTACACTAGAGGGAAGCACCTGCCCCCCTGGTACACTAGAGGGAAGCACCTGCCCCCCTGGCACACTAGAGGGAAGCACCTGCCCCCCTGGTACACTAGAGGGAAGCACCTGCCCCCCCTGGTACACTAGAGGGAAGCACCTGCCCCCTGGTACACTAGAGGGAAGCACCTGCCCCCCTGGCACACTAGAGGGAAGCACCTGCCCCCCCTGGTACACTAGAGGGAAGCACCTGCCCCCCCCTGGTACACTAGAGGGAAGCACCTGCCCCCCCTGGTACACTAGAGGGAAGCACCTGCCCCCCTGGTACACTAGAGGGAAGCACCTGCCCCCCCCCCCTGGAACTCCCAGAAGTAACTTAATGAAGCATTTTACCATGGTGAAGGTCACCTCTTCTGGAGCTGAATATGGCACCAGTGACTGTTATGTTATGTGGCACGGGGGGGGGGCAAGACAGGGAGAGGGGCCACAAGAGACAGGGAGGGGAGACAAGAGACAGGGAGAGGGGAGACAAGAGACAGGGAGAGGGGAGACAAGAGACAGGGAGAGGGGAGACAAGAGACAGGGAGAGGGGAGACAAGAGACAGGGAGAGGGGAGACAAGAGACAGGGAGAGGGGACACAAGAGACAGGGAGAGGGGAGACAAGAGACAGGGAGAGGGGAGACAAGAGACAGGGAGAGGGGACACAAGAGACAGGGAGAGGGGAGACAAGAGACAGGGAGAGGGGAGACAAGAGACAGGGAGAGAGGACACAAGAGACAGGGAGAGGGGAGACAAGAGACAGGGAGAGGGGAGACAAGAGACAGGGAGAGAGGAGACAAGAGACAGGGAGAGGAGACAAGAGACAGGGAGAGGGAGACAAGAGACAGGGAGAGAGGAGACAAGAGACAGGGAGAGAGGAGACAAGAGACAGGGAGAGAGGAGACAAGAGACAGGGAGAGGGGAGACAAGAGACAGGGAGAGGGGAGACAAGAGACAGGGAGAGGGGAGACAAGAGACAGGGAGAGGGGAGACAAGAGACAGGGAGAGAGGAGACAAGAGACAGGGAGAGGGGCCACAAGAGACAGGGAGAGGGGCCACAAGAGACAGGGAGAGGGAGACAAGAGACAGGGAGAGGGGAGACAAGAGACAGGGAGAGGGGCCACAAGAGACAGGGAGAGGGGCCACAAGAGACAGGGAGAGGGGCCACAAGAGACAGGGAGAGGGGACACAAGAGACAGGGAGAGGGGACACAAGAGACAGGGAGAGGGGACACAAGAGACAGGGAGAGGGGAGACAAGAGACAGGGAGAGGGGAGACAGAGACAGGGAGAGGGGAGACAAGAGACAGGGAGAGAGGAGACAAGAGACAGGGAGAGGGGAGACAAGAGACAGGGAGAGAGGAGACAAGAGACAGGGAGAGAGGAGACAAGAGACAGGGAGAGGGGAGACAAGAGACAGGGAGAGAGGAGACAAGAGACAGGGAGAGAGGAGACAAGAGACAGGGAGAGAGGAGACAAGAGACAGGGAGAGGGGAGACAAGAGACAGGGAGAGGGGAGACAAGAGACAGGGAGAGGGGAGACAAGAGACAGGGAGAGGGGAGACAAGAGACAGGGAGAGAGGAGACAAGAGACAGGGAGAGGGGCCACAAGAGACAGGGAGAGGGGCCACAAGAGACAGGGAGAGGGGAGACAAGAGACAGGAGAGGGGAGACAAGAGACAGGGAGAGGGGAGACAAGAGACAGGGAGAGAGGAGACAAGAGACAGGGAGAGAGGAGACAAGAGACAGGGAGAGAGGAACAAGAGACAGGGAGAGGGGAGACAAGAGACAGGGAGAGAGGAGACAAGAGACAGGGAGAGAGGAGACAAGAGACAGGGAGAGGGGAGACAAGAGACAGGGAGAGGGGCCACAAGAGACAGGGAGAGGGGCCACAAGAGACAGGGAGAGAGGAGACAAGAGACAGGGAGAGAGGAGACAAGAGACAGGGAGAGAGGAGACAAGAGACAGGGAGAGAGGAGACAAGAGACAGGGAGAGGGGCCACAAGAGACAGGGAGAGGGGCCACAAGAGACAGGGAGAGAGGAGACAAGAGACAGGGAGAGAGGAGACAAGAGACAGGGAGAGAGGAGACAAGAGACAGGGAGAGGGGCCACAAGAGACAGGGAGAGGGGCCACAAGAGACAGGGAGAGAGGAGACAAGAGACAGGGAGAGAGGAGACAAGAGACAGGGAGAGAGGAGACAAGAGACAGGGAGAGGGGCCACAAGAGACAGGGAGAGAGGAGACAAGAGACAGGGAGAGAGGAGACAAGAGACAGGGAGAGGGGCCACAAGAGACAGGGAGAGGGGCCACAAGAGACAGGGAGAGAGGAGACAAGAGACAGGGAGAGAGGAGACAAGAGACAGGAGAGAGGAGACAAGAGACAGGGAGAGAGGAGACAAGAGACAGGGAGAGAGGAGACAAGAGACAGGGAGAGAGGAGACAAGAGACAGGGAGAGGGGAGACAAGAGACAGGGAGAGGGGCCACAAGAGACAGGAGAGGGGTCACAAGAGACAGGGAGAGGGAGACAAGAGACAGGGAGAGGGGAGACAAGAGACAGGGAGAGAGGAGACAAGAGACAGGGAGAGAGGAGACAAGAGACAGGGAGAGGGGACACAAGAGACAGGGAGAGGGCCACAAGAGACAGGGAGAGGGGAGACAAGAGACAGGGAGAGGGGAGACAAGAGACAGGGAGAGGGCCACAAGAGACAGGAGAGGGGAGACAAGAGACAGGGAGAGGGGAGACAAGAGACAGGGAGAGGGGCCACAAGAGACANTGTGTGTGTGTGTTTGTGGTGTGTGTGTGTGTGTGTGTTTGTGTTGTGTGTGTGTGTGTTGTGTGTACTCACCTAGTTATACTCACCTAGTTGTGTTGCGGGGGTTGAGCTCTGGCTCTTTGGTCCCGCCTCTCAACCGTCAATCAACAGGTGTACAGGTTCCTGAGCCTAATGGCTCTATCATATCTACACTGAAACTGTGTATGGAGTCAGCCTCCACCACATCACTTCCTAATGCATTCCATTTGTCAACCACTCTGACACTAAAAAAGTTCTTTCTAATATCTCTGTGGCTCATTTGGGCACTCAGTTTCCACCTGTGTCCCCTAGTGCGTGTGCCCCTTGTGTTAAATAGCCTGTCTTTATCTACCCTATCAATTCCCCTGAGAATCTTGAATGTGGTGATCATGTCCCCCCTAACTCTTCTGTCTTCCACGAAGTGAGGTTTAATTCCCGTAGTCTCTCCTCGTAGCTCATACCTCTCAGCTCGGTACTAGTCTGGTGGCAAACCTTTGAACCTTTTCCAGTTTAGTCTTATCCTTGACTAGATATGGACTCCATGCTGGGGCTGCATACTCCAGATTGGCCTGACATATGTGGTATACAAAGTTCTGAATGATTCTTTACACAAGTTTCTGAATGCCGTTCGTATGTTGGCCACCTGGCATATGCGCTGATGTTATCCTCTTGATATGGGCTGCAGGAGACAGGTCTGGCGTGATATCAACCCCAATCTTTTTCTTTCTCTCTGCTTCTGAAGAATTTCCTCTCCCAGATGATACCTTGTATCTGGCCTCCTGCTCCCTACACGTATCTTCATTACATTACATTGGTTGGGTTAAACTCTAACAACCATTTGTTCGACCATTCCTTCAGATTGTCTATGTCTTCTTGAAGCCTCAAGCAGTCCTCCTCTGTCTTAACCTTCTCATATTTTGGCATCGTCCGCAAACATTGAGAGAAATGAATCTATACCCTCCTGGAGATCATTTACATATATCAGAAACAAGATAGACCGAGTACAGAGCCCTGTGGGACTCCACTGGTGACTTCACGCCAATCTGAGGTCTCACCCCTCACCGTAACTCTCTGCTTCCTATGTGAGTGTGTGTGTGTGTGTGTGTGCGTGTGCATGCGTGTGCGTGTTTGTATGTGTGTGTGTGTGTGTGTGTGTGTGTGTGTGTGTGTGTGTGTGTGGTGTGTGTGTGTGTGTGGTGTGTGTGTGTGTGTGTGTGTGTGTGTGAATGCCAACAGTTTTTGAAACTTTTTTTGATATATTTGGAATGTGTCCCTGGAAACTCAGCTTGTGGTCAATGAGAACGCCAAGGAACTTGCCATCTAATTTGTTACAAATTTGGGTATTGTTTATTTTGAGATTTATTTGATTAGAGGATTTATTGCCAAACAGAATATAGAAAGTTTTGTCAATGTTAAGGGCGAGTTTGTTGGCAGTTAGCCAAAGATGGACTTTATTTAGCTCAGTATTTACTGTGGCATTTAGAGCAAGGGGGTCAGGACTGGAGTAAATGAAGGTTGTGTCGTCAGCAAATAGAATTGGTTTGAGGTGTTGGGAGGCATTTGGAAGGTCATTAATGTAGATGAGAAAGAGGAGAGGGCCAAGTATGCTGCCCTGAGGAACACCGATGTTGATGGGTAGGGTGGGAGAAATTGAATTATTCACAGAAACATACTGGAGTCTGTCAGTAAGGTAAGATTTGAGGTATTGCAGGGAGTGTCCTCTGACTCCATAATGATGTAATTTAAGAAGAAGGTTTTGGTGGTTGACAGTGTCAAAAGCCTTACGCAGGTCCACAAATAACCCAACAGGGAACTCATTTTTATCAAGAGCTGTATGAATCAAGTTAATCATACTAATAAGTGCATCGTTAGTGCTTTTTTTGGGTCTGAAGCCATATTGACAAGAGCTAAGTATATTGTGTTTGGCTAGATAAGAGTAAAGCTGCTTGTAGATTAGTTTTTCAAATATTTTTGACGTTTGGCAGGACTGATATAGGTCTGTAGTTGTTAACATCTGTGAGATCACCACATTTGTGGACAGGGGTTACTCTCGCTTTCTTTAGAATATCTGGAAAGGTTTGGAGTTCAAGTGACTTGTTGAAGAACAATGCAATAGCAGGGGCTAAAGATCTGGAGGCTTTTTTGTAAATTAAAGTTGGTATCTCATCAAGGGCACTAGACTTGGTTTTAAGGGAAAGGATTATCTCATTAACGTCAGTGGAATTAGTAGGCTTTAGGTACAGAGACTGTGGATAGTTACCTGTAAGATAGTCCTTAACATCAGCACTGGAAGATGGAATATCATTTGCAAGGAGATGACCCAATGGAAGAGAAGAACCTATTGAACTCAATAGCAGAATCAGAGGCTGAAAGTTGATATATATATATATATATCATCAGATATACATATATCATCTATATCCCTGACGCCTATATCCCAGGCTTATCCTAGCCATTAGAACCTTACATTGTCGAGTTCTTGTTCTGTTAGTTCTGTATACATGTCACCTCATGGTAGTCATTATAGTGCTACATGTCACCTCATGGTAGTCATTATAGTGTTACATGTCACCTCATGGTAGTCATTATAGTGTTACATGTCTCCTCATGGTAGTCATTATAGTGCTACATGTCACCTCATTGTACTCATTATAGTGTGTAATACTACACCTGTGAGGTCTTTATGAGCTTGTTAGGTCAGTAATATTTTGATCAGACATTGGTTTAATGTTATGTTTGTCACTGCTAATGTAACATACATAATAACTTCTATTATTGGTCAGCAACCGGCGGTTTAGCAGCATGTCAACAGTGCCATGTCTGGAGATGCCACATGTCTTGCTGTCAAAAGGAATTTAATTTGAAATCTGTTTAATTTAGCAGTTAAAACATTCATTGGAATATCAGTGAGTAATTCTCTGGGGGGGGGGGGTGACAAGTGTGTGCGGTGAGTGCTAGGAGCTAGAGCACTGTGCCAGTCACTGTAAGGGCACTGACTCTCCTGGTCAAGGGCAGTGTAATACCGTGACAAGGTGTATGTCCGCCGGTAGTGTGTGGGTGGTACTGCCACAGTCACCGTCGCCCGTCACTGTTCTGGCCACCAGAGAACATTGTCTCTACATAACACCCACACACCTGTACACCTCTCCCACACCTGCAGCCTCCACACATAGACACACTAAACACAACTGCCTAAGACACACAATGAACGTGTCATACACAGCTACACATGTATACATACACTGCTACACGTGTATACATACACGTGGATACAACACAGCTACACGTGTATACATACACAGCTACACGTGGATACATACACAACTACACGTGTATACATACACAGCTACACATGTATACATACACAGCTACACGTGTATACATACACAGCTACACATGTATACATACACAGCTACACGTGTATACATACACAGCTACACATGTATACATACACAGCTACACGTGTATACATACACAGCTACACATGTATACATACACTGCTACACATGTATACATACACTGCTACACACGTATACATACATAGCTACACATGTATACATACACTGCTACACATGTATACATACACTGCTACACATGTATACATACACTGCTACACGTGAAACATACACAGCTACACATGTATACATACACTGCTACACATGTATACATACACAGCTACACGTGTAAACATACACAGCTACACATGTATACATACACTGCTACACATGTATACATACACAGCTACACGTGTAAACATACACAGCTACACATGTATACATACACTGCTACACATGTATACATACACAGCTACACGTGTAAACATACACAGCTACACATGTATACATACACTGCTACACATGTATACATACACTGCTACACGTGTAAACATACACAGCTACACATGTATACATACACTGCTACACATGTATACATACACAGCTACACATGTATACATACACAGCTACACGTGTAAACATACACTGCTACACATGTATACATACACTGCTACACATGTATACATACACTGCTACACATGTATACATACACAGCTACACGTGTAACATACACTGCTACACATGTATACATACACTGCTACACATGTATACATACACAGCTACACGTGTAAACATACACTGCTACACATGTATACATACACTGCTACACATGTATACATCACTGCTACACGTGTAAACATACACAGCTACACATGTATACATACACTGCTACACATGTATACATACACAGCTACACATGTAAACATACACTGCTACACATGTATACATACACTGCTACACATGTATACATACACAGCTACACGTGTAAACATACACTGCTACACATGTATACATACACTGCTACACATGTATACATACACTGCTACACATGTATACATACACTGTAATAATCAAGGAAGAGCCATAACGATCTTTTAAAACAACATTCAGAACTAATTTCACAATACAGGTGATTGGGTGAGCACTCAGCCTGTCCTCTATTAGAGACCGTCGCTTGTCGAGCGTGTATGTTACACGAGGACCAATAATTGTCGCACTACAAACTGGAAGCGGCTGGCGAAAGTGACGTACTGTTCTGTTTTCTGTTTGGGTCCTCTGGTAGGTTAGGGTAAGGCACTATACGACTCTTTTCTTGACGTTGGGAGGACGGGAGCCTGGAGAGCCGTCCTACACACCTGGCACACTAGAGGGAGGCACCTGCCCCGCTGGCACACTAGAGGGAAGCACCTGCCCCCCTGACACACTAGAGGGAGGCACCTGCCCCCCTGACACACACGAGGGAGGCACCTGCCCCCCTGACACACTAGAGGGAAGCACCTGCCCCCCTGACACACTAGAGGGAGGCACATGCCCCCCTGACACACTAGAGGAAGGCACCTGCTCCCCCCTGACACACTAGAGGGAGGCACCTGCTCCCCCCTGACACACTAGAGGGAGGCACCTGCTCCCCCCTGACACACTAGAGGGAAGCACCTAACCCCCCTGACACACTAGAGGGAGGCACCTGCCCCCCTGACACACTAGAGGGAAGCACCTGCCCCCCTGACACACTAGAGGGAGGCACCTGCCCCCCTGACACACTAGAGGAAGGCACCTCCTCCCCCCTGACACACTAGAGGGAGGCACCTGCTCCCCTGACACACTAGAGGGAAGCACCTAACCCCCCTGACACACTAGAGGAAGGCACCTGCTCCCCCCTGACACACTAGAGGGAGGCACCTGCTCCCCCCTGACACACTAGAGGGAGGCACCTGCTCCCCCCTGACACACTAGAGGGAAGCACCCTAACCCCCCTGACACACTAGAGGGAGGCACCTGCTCCCCCCTGACACACTAGAGGGAAGCACCTACCCCCCTGACACACTAGAGGGAGGCACCTGCCCCCAGGGGAGATCTTCCCCAGGCACTGTGACTTTGCTGTGGTGGTGGTGGTGGTGCAGGGTGATCTGGAGGTCTTGTCAGGCACTGTAAAATGCTGTGGTGGTGTGGTGGTG
>WNGS01001312.1:65530703-65544723 GCA_020271785.1 Procambarus virginalis | reverse complement strand
ACCCTGCCCCCCTGACACCACTAGGAATGGACGACTGGGCCCCACCGGCCCCCCTGACACACTAGAGGGAACTGGCAACCATGTGCCCACCCCCTGACACACTAGAAGGGCGGCACTCATGCCCCCCGGACACACTAGAGGGAAGCACCCGCCCCCTGCACACACTAGAGGGACGGGCAGCCGTGTGTCCCCCCCTGACACACAAGAGGGAGGCACCTGCTCCCCCTGATACACTAGAGGGAAGCACCTAACCCCCCTGACACACTAGAGGTAAGCACCTGCCCCCCTGACACACTAGCACCGGACGGCATCCTGCACCCCCTAGTACCACTAGAGGGCGGCCCCCTGCCCACTGCAACACTACGAGTCGAGTAGCACCTGCTACCCCTCCCCTGTACACACTCAGGTACCGGGAACTGCCCACCTAGCTCCCCCCTGTGGCACACCACTATGAGGGCAGGCTCCTAGCCACCCTTACCCCCTGGACACACTAGAGAGGAGGGTTGCACCTGCTCCCCCTGACACGACTAGGTTAAGGAGTAGGCTACCTGCCCCCTTAGCACACGAGAGGTGGATCAGGCCCTTACCCTCGCGGACACCTATGGACATAGAGGGACGGGCACCCTGCCCTCCACATTCGACACACTAGATGGAGTCACCTGCCCCCTGACCTCACTAGCAGGGCGCAACCTGCCTCCCCTGACACACTATGCAGGGAGCACCTGCTCCTCCCTGACACACTTAGAGGTGAGGCCACCTGACTCCCCATGACACACTGATGGGAGGCACCTCTGCTCCCACCTGCACACACTAGAGGCTAGGACACCTAGCCCCCCCTGAGCACAGCTAGAGGGGCACCTGCACGAGACACTAGAGGTGACGCGCACACTTGTCACCCTGACACACTCGAGGGACACAGAGCTACCTAGCCACACGCCCTGAGCACACTAGCAGGGACCGGCACCTGCTCCCCATGACACACTATAGAGGATGGCACCATGCATCCCCCTGCTCACACCTAGAGGAGGAACGGGCACATGTGATCCCTTGACCCTCCCTAGTCCCTGAACATGCACGTAGGGCGTAGGCACTCTGTTCTCCCCCCCTCGTACACTAAGAGAAGCACAGTGCACCTGTCCCCCTGAACACAACTAAAAAGAGAGGCAAAGGCACGCCTGTCCCACCTGACACAACTAAGAGGAGGAGGCAAGGCCACCTGTCCCCCCTGACCATATCGCAATGCCCCCCCCACCCCACCCCCCCAGACCTAGAGGCACCTAGCACACCCTGGCACACTAGAGGGACGGCACTACTGCTCCCCCCTGACACACAAGAGGGAGGCACCTGCTCCCCCTGACACACTAGAGGGAAGGACACCTGCTCCCCTGACACACTAGAGGGAGGCACCTGTCCCCCCCTGACACACTAGAGGGGAGCACCTGCCCCCCTGACACACTAGACGGAAGCACCTGCCCCCCCTGGTCCACTAGAGGGAAGCACCTGCTCCCCTGACACACTAGAGGGAGGCACCTGCCCCCCTGGCACACTAGAGGGAAGCCCCTGCCCCCCCTGACACACTAGAGGGAGGCACCATGGCACCCTCGACACACATAGAGGGAAAGCAACCTCCCCCCTGGTACACTCTAGGAGGAAGCACATGGGCCCCGGCACTCTGAACACCATTCAGCGGGCAGAACCCTGCCCCCCCTGAACACCTCAGAGGGGTGATGTACTGCACCCCCCCTTGCCCCCCCACCTTCCCCCTGACACACTAGAGGGACGCACCTGCCCCCATGACACACTAGAAGGGAGGCACCGCCCCCCTGGACACACTAGGAGGGTAGGCACCTTGCTCCCCCCTGACACACCTAGAGGGCGTCACCCATGCCCCCCTGACACACTAGGGGGAAGCACCTGCCCCCATGGTACACTAGGGAAGCACAGCCCCGCGGACACACTAGAGGGGCACCTGACCCCTGGACACACTACGTGATGTCACCTGCTACTGCCCTACACACTACTAGAGGCTAGGCACCTTCCCACCCATCCTGCCTGACACACTAGAGGGAGTGCACCTGCACCACTGGCTCCCCCCTAGCGGCACTGCCCCTGCCCCTCCTGACATCTACAGGATAGCACCCCCAGGGACCACTAAGGACTCAGCACCTGCCCCCCTGACACACTAAGGGAAGACGACCTGCCCGTCCTGACAACACTAAGACGGGAAAGCACAGCTGACCCCACATAGATCTACACTTCAGAGGGCAGCTGCTGCCCCCCACTGAGGGAGTGCCATCCGTGCCCCCCCTTGACACACTACAGAGTGGACAAGCCCTGCATCCCGCACACTACTAGGGGAAGTCACCTGCCCCCCTACTGAGGCACCATGACTACCCAGTTAGGCCGATAGCAACTAGCCCACCTGCCCCTTACACTAGAGGGAAGCAACCTCGCCCCCATGGATACACCTAGAGGGAAGCTACCCTGCCCCCTGACACCACTAGAGAGGGAAGCCCTGCCCCCCTGACACACTAGAGGGAAAGGCACCTCGCTCCCCACTTAGACACACTAGACGGGAGGCACCTGCTCCCCACTGACACGACTAGAGGGAGGCACCTGCCCTGACAAAGGAGGCAACCTGATCACACTGAACTGAGGGAGGCACCTGTTCCACCCATGACACACTCAAGGAGGGCACCCGCTCCCCTGACACACCTAGAGGGAGGCTCCCTGCTCCCTGACCACTAGTACCGGAGGCACCTGCCCCTTGACAACACCTAGAGGGAAGGCACCATGTCCCACATGACACAGCTAGAGGAGGGCACTCTGCTCCCCTGACACAATAGCCGGGAGGCACCCTGCTCCCCCTGACCACACTAGGGGGAAGCACCTGCCCCCCTGCCACACTAGAGGGAAGCACCTGCCCCCTTGACACACTAGAGGGAGGCACCTGTCCCCCCCTGACACACTAGAGGGAGGCACCTTCGCTCATCCCCCTGCACACACTAGAGGGCATGCGCACATGCTCCCCTGGACGTACACTAGAGACGGAAGCACCAGTGAGCCCCCTGCTTACACTACGTGAGAAGGACCCCATCTGCCCCCCGTAGCACTACACTAGGGGAAGCACCTGCCCCCCTAGGTCACACTAGAGGGAAGCACCTGTCCCCCTGGTACACTAGAGGGAAGCACCTGCCCCCCTGGTACACTAGAGGGAAGCACCTGCCCCCCTGGTACACTAGAGGGAAGCTACCTGCCCCCTGGTACACTAGAGGGAAGCACCTGCCCCCCCTGGTACACTAGAGGGAAGCACCTGCCCCCCTGGTACACTAGAGGGAAGCACACTGCCCCCCTGGTACACTAGAGGGAAGCACCTGCCCCCCTGGTACACTAGAGGGAAGCACCTGCCCCCCTGGACCACTAGAGGGAAGCACCTGCCCCCCTGTACACTAGAGGACACACGACCCGGTAGCACTGAGAGCACCTGCCCCCTGGCACTAGGGGAAGCACCTGCCCCCCTGGTACACTAGAGGGAAGCACCTGCCCCCCTGGTACACTAGAGGGAAGCACCTGCCCCCCTGGTACCCACTAGAGGGAAGCACCTGCCCCCCTGGTACACTAGAGGGAAGCACCTGCCCCCCTGACACACCTAGAGGGAAGCACCTGCCCCCCTGACACACTAGAGGGAGGCAACCTGCCCCCCTGGCACCACTAAGAGGGAAGCACCTGCCCCCCCTGACAACTAGAGGGACAGACCTCCCCCCCTGGACACCATGAGGGAAGCGCCCCCCGACACTCGGCCCTGCCCCTCGGTACATAGAGGGAGAGCACCTGCCCCCCGGTCTGACAACCCTCCCCGGTACACTAGAGGGAAGGCACCTGCCTCCCTGCGACACTAGAGGGAAGCACCTGCCCCTGACTAGAGCACGCCCGGACCTAGAGGGAGAGCACCTGCCCCCCCTGACACACTAGAGGTAGGCACCTGCCCCCCCTGACACACCTAGAGGGAAGCAGCACATGCTCCCCCCTGGTACACTAGAGGGAGCTATCTGCTCCCCCCTGGCACACTAGAGGCCGAGCACCCTGCCCCCCGACGTACACTAGAAGGAAGGCACCTGCACCCTGTACACTAAGACACCTGACTAGAGGGAAGCACCTGCCGGTACACTGAGAACCTGCCCCCCTGGTCAGAGGACACTGCCCTGGTACACTAAGACACTGCCCACACTAGGGAGCCGCTACCACTAGAGCACACCTGCCCCCTGACACACTAGAGGGAGGCACCTGCCCCCTGACACACTAGAGAGGGAGGGCACCTGCTCCCTTGACACACTAGAGGGAGGCACCTGTCCCCCTGACACACTAGAGGGAGGCACCTGTCCCTGACACACTAGGGAGCCTGCCGACACACTAGAGGGAGGGCACTGCTAGCTCCCCCTGGCACCACTAGAGGGAAGCACCTGCCCCCCTGGACACCTGAGATGGATAGCATCCTGCCCCCCCATGACACACTAGATGGTAGCCCTGCCCCCCTGACAACTAGAGGGAAACCTCCCCCTGGCTACACTAGAGAGCACCTGCCCCCCTGCCTGACACCTGCCCCCGACACTAGAGGGACACTCCCTAGTCCCACTGGAGGTGACACCTGCTCCCCCTGACGACACTATGAGGAGGCACCTGCCCCCCTGGTACATAGGGCACCTGCCCTGACCTAGAGGGAGGCAACCTGCTGACCTAAGGGCACCTCCCCCCTGACACACTTAGAGGGAGAGCACCTGGCTCCCCCTGACCACTAGAGGCAGAGCAGCCTGGCCCCCTGGACACAGGAGCACTCCCCCGGACACTAGAGGGCAACACTGCTAGACACAGAGGGACGAGCAACTGTCCCAACCTGACACACTAGAGGGCGCACTCTGCACCCCCTGGTACACACTAGAGGGAGCCGCCCCCCTGGTACACGAGCCCTGACCCTCTGTACTAGAGGGAGGACCACCTGCTCCACCCACTGGTACACTAGATAGCACCGCCCCGGTAACAGAGCACCTCCCCCTGACACACTAGAGGTACACCGCCCCCCTTACACCTAGAGGGAGAGCACCTGCCCCCCCTGGACCACACTAGAGGGAGGACACCTGCCCCCCATGACACACTAGAGTCGCGAAGCACCTGGGCACACCCCATGACTACCATTACGAGGGAGGAGCACTGCGTCCCCTCCTGCACCCCCCACAACCTCGAGGGAAGCACCTGCCCCCCTGCCACACTAGAGGGAAGCACCTACCCCCCCTGGTACACTACTAAGAAGGAGGCACCTGCCCCCTGACACACTAGAGGGAAGCACCTGCCACCCTGGTACACTATGAGGGGACTAGCACCTGCATCCCCCTGACAGCACATAGGAGCCTGCCCCCCGTATGAGCACCCTGCCCCCCTCCTGACTACACACTAGAGGGACCGGCACCTGCCCCCACCCCTGACACCACTAGCGGAGAGGCACCTGCACACACTCCTGCACCACTAGAGGGAGGCACACCATTGCCACCCCCTAGACACTAGAGGGCTGAGAGGGAGGTCACCTGCTCCCCCCTGCACACTCGAGGAGGGGCAGCCCTGCCCCCCCTTCTAGGCACACTAGAGGGGCAGTATGGCCACATGGCCCCCCTAGTGATCGTAGCGACAGTAGAGAGGAATAGCACCTGATCCTCCCGTGAGCCGAGGCACTCAGAGGAAAGCAGCCTGCCCTCCCTGATCGGACACTCTGTGAGGGAAGGCACCTGACCTGCCTCCATGAAAGCGACTAGAGGGACAGGCACACTGCCCCCCCCTGGTTACACTATCATAGCATAGGGATCTATCCTGCCCCCTGGCACACTGGTACACTAGATGGGAAGCACCTGCGCCTGACACAGCTCGAGGACCGCACCTGCCCCATCTTTGGTGACCACATCTAGCGGGAGAAGCACCTGCCCGTTCACTGACCACATTGCTATAGGGACAGCAGCTGCCACCACTGGACACACTAGACGGAGGCACTCTTCGCCCCCCTGACAGCGATCTAGAGGGAAGCACCTGCCCTCCCCGACACACATAGATGGGAGCACCTTGCCCCCCTGACACACTAGAGGGATTGGCACCTGCCCCCCTTGCACACACTAGAGGAAGCACTCCCTGCCCCCCTGGTACACTAGATGGAAGCACCTGCCCCCCTGACACACCAGAGGGAAGCACCTGCCCCCCTGATACACTAGAGGGAGGCACCTGCTCCCCCTGACACCACTAGAGGGAGGCACCTGCTCCCCTGACACACTAGAGGGAGGCACCCTGCCCCCCCCTGACACACTAGAGGGAGGCACCTGTCCCCCCCTGACACACTAGAGGGAGGCACCTGTCCCCCCCTGACACACTAGAGGGAGGCACCGCTGACCCCCTGACACACTAGAGGGAGGAACCTGCCCCTTGACACCACTAGAGGGATGGCACCTGCCCCCCTGGCACACTAGAGGGAAGCACCTGCTCCCCTGGTACACTAGAGGGAGGCACCTGCCTCCCCTGACACACTAGAGGGGGGCACCTGCCCCCCTGACACACCTAGAGGGAGGCACCTGCTCCCTTGACACACTAGAGGGAGGCACCTGTCCCCTGACACACTAGAAGGTGAAGGTCACCTGTCCCCCTGACACACTAGAGGGAGGCACCTGCTCCCCTGACACACTAGAGGGGGGCACCTGCCCCCCTGACACACTAGAGGGAAGACACCTGCCCCCCTGGTACACTAGATGGAAGCACCTGCCCCCTGACACACTAAGGGAAGCACCTGCCCCCCTGGTACACTAGCCCCCCACCCCCTGGTAGCTAGGGAAGCCCCCCCCTAGTGTGCCCTTCCCCCCTGGTACACTAGAGGGAAGCACCTGCCCCTCCTGGTACACTAGAGGGAAGCGCCTGCCCCCCCTGGTACACTAGAGGGACGCACCTGCCCCCCTGGTACACGAGAGGGAAGCACCTGCCCCCCCTGGTACACTAGGGGGAAGCACCTGCCCCCCTTACACACTAGAGGGAAGCACCGACACCACCACTGTTACCTAGGGAGCACCTCCCCCCGGTGACACTAGAGGGGGGGGGGGGAAGCCCCTACCCCCCTGGTACACTAGAGGGAAGCACCTGCCCCCCTGGTACCCTAGAGGGAAGCACCTGCCCCCCCTGGTACACCAGAGGGAAGCACCTGCCCCCCTGGTACACTAGATGGAAGCACCTGCCCCCCTGGTACACACTAGAGGGAAGCACCTGCACCCCTGGTACACACTAGAAGGGAAGGCACCCCCTGGTACACTATGGATCACCCCCCCTGGTACACACTAGAGGGAGGCACCTGCCCCACTTGACACACTAGAGGGGAGCGACCTGCCCCCCTTACACACTAGAGGGAAGCACCTGCCCCCCTGGTACACTAGAGGGAAAGCACCTGTCCCCACTCTGGTACACTAGAGGGAAGCACCTGCCCCCCCTGGTACACTAGAGGGAAGCCCCTCCCCCCCTGGTACGCTAGAGGGAAGCACCTGCCCCCACATAGGTACACACTAGAGGGAAGCAACCTGTCCCCCCTCACCTAGAGGGAGCACCTGACACCCCATGGCTACATAAGAGGGAAGACCTGCCACACACTGGTAACCAGACGCGCCGCACGAACTTGCCCCTGGTACACAGAGTGGCCAGGCACCTCGCACCCACCTGACACACTAGAGGGAACAGGTGCAGGAGAGATCTTCCCCAGGCACTGTGACTACTGCTGTGAGGTGCTGGAGAGATCTTCCCCAGGCACTGTGGACTACTGCTGTGGTGGTGGTGGTGGAGGTGCTGGAGAGATCTTCCCCAGGCACTGTGACTACTGCTGTGGTGGTGGGTGGAGGTGCAGGAGAGATCTTCCCCAGGCACTGTGACTACTGCTGTGGTGGTGGTGGTGAGGTGCTGGAGAGATCTTCCCCAGGCACTGTGACTACTGCTGTGGTGGTGGGTGGTGGTGGTGCAGGAGAGATCTTCCCCAGGCACTGTGACTACTGCTGTGATGGTGGTGGTGGAGGTGCAGGAGAGATCTTCCCCAGGCACTGTGACTACTGCTGTGGTGGTGGTGGTGGAGGTGCTGGAGAGATCTCCCCAGGCACTGTGACTACTGCTGTGGTGGTGGTGGTGGAGGTGCGGAGAGATCTTCCCCAGGCACTGTGACTCTGCTGTGACGGTGGTTGAGGTGCAGGAGAGATCTTCCCCAGGCACTGTGACTACTGCTGTGGACGGTGGTGGAGGTGCAGGAGAGATCTTCCCCAGGCACTGTGACTACTGCTGTGGTGGTGGTGGTGGTGGTGCAGGAGAGATCTTCCCCAGGCACTGTGACTACTGCTGTGATGGTGGTGGTGGTGGTGCAGGAGAGATCTTCCCCAGGCACTGTGACTACTGCTGTGGTGGTGGTGGTGGTGCAGGAGAGATCTTCCCCAGGCACTGTGACTACTGCTGTGATGGTGGTGGTGGTGGTGCAGGAGAGATCTTCCCCAGGCACTGTGACACCCAGAAAATAGTCAGTGATATTCGAATGAATGTTTTAGCTGCTAAGAAAACAGATTTGAAATTAAATTCCTATGGATACCATCACATGTTGGCATCTCAAGGCATGGCACTGTTGATATGCTTGCAAAGACAGCCTGTAGAAAACCAGTGGTAGAAATTGATATGGGTATTTCATTAGCAGTGACAAAGAGAATACTTAAACAAATATCTAATGAAGATCTCACCGACCTAACAAATTCACAAAGACCTGAAAGCTGTAGCATTAAATATTATGATAGATATCGTGAGGAAACATTCACATATGGGACTAATAGAACAAGAACCCGGCAATGTGATGTTATAGTGGCCAGAATACGCCTGGGATAGACGTATCTGGCAGCTTTCTCAAAACCCAAATGTCGAGTACACAATGTGTCAACTTTGTGAAAGAGAAAACATGCACTCTCTTGAACATTATATTGTAGAATGTCCCATACTGGCTGACTTTCGCCCCCCTGGGCTAAGGTATGCTGAACTTTGTAATTACTATATGAGTACTGGAACACTTGATGATATATTGGACTTGTACCCAAGATTGACCATGTAATAGATTAATTATACAATGTATGTGATGTAACTATATAACCTGAGCTTGTAAAAGCACCTTAATCACCTTCAGTGATTAAGTGCTTAATTGCACACTAGTTTCTTTATCAGCTATCTCACCCTGTCAGAGTAAATGAGATAAATGTCTGTGAATGCATGTGTGTATATATGTATATGTGTGTGTATGTGTATGTATGGGTATAAAGTATATATGGAAGCTGATCAGAATTACATTTCACCTTTGTAAATGTACATTAATGACACTGTGTAGATGACACATCGAACACTTTATGTAAGGCATACATAAATCTGTGTATCTATGTATTTACGTATATAGGTTAGCTTAGCATTTTTAAAGCACCGACTCACCTTCAATGGTTGATTGTTCAATAAACCCTTGAACTATATGTTTAACACATCTCTAACCCTGTCCATGGAGGACAGAAGAAAATGTATATATGCTGGTTAGCATTGTAATGTCTGGCCACGTCTGTGGTAGAAAAAAAAAAAAAAAAAAAAAAAAAAAAAAAAAAAAAAAAAAAAAAAAAAAAAAAAAAAAAAACTAGAGGGAAGCACCTGTCCCCCTGGTACACTAGAGGGAAGTACCTGCCCCCCCTGGTACACTAGAGGGAAGCACCTGCCCCCCTGGTACACTAGAGGGAAGTACCTGCCCCCCCCGGTACACTAGAGGGAAGCACCTGCCCCCCTGGTACACTAGAGGGAAGCACCAGCCCCCCTGGTACACTAGAGGGAAGCACCTGCCCCCCCTGGTACACTAGAGGGAAGCACCTGCCCCCCTGGTACACTAGAGGGAAGCACCTGCCCCCCTGACACACTAGAGGGAAGCACCTGCCCCCCCTGGTACACAAGAGAGAAGCACCTGCCCCCCTGGTACACTAGAGGGAAGCACCTGCCCCCCTGGTACACTAGAGGGAAGCACCTGCCCCCCTGGTACACTAGAGGGAAGCACCTGCCCCCCTGGTACACTAGAGGGAAGCACCTGCCCCCTGACACACTAGAGGGAAGCACCTGCCCCCCTGGTACACAAGAGAAGCACCTGCCCCCCTGGTACACTAGAGGGAAGCACCTGCCCCCCTGGTACACTAGAGGGAAGCACCTGCCCCCCTGGTACACTAGAGGGAAGCACCTGCCCCCCCTGGTACACAAGAGAGAAGCACCTGCCCCCCTGGTACACTAGAGGAAGCACCTGCCCCCCTGGTACACTAGAGGGAAGCACCTGCCCCCCCTGGTACACTAGAGGGAAGCACCTGCCCCCCCCCTGGTACACTAGAGGGAAGCACCTGCCCCCCCCTGGTACACTAGAGGGAAGCACCTGCCCCCCTGGTACACTAGAGGGAAGCACCTGCCCCCCCCTGGTACACTAGAGGGAAGCACCTGCCCCCTGGTACACTAGAGGGAAGCACCAGCCCCCTGGTACACTAGAGGGAAGCACCTGCCCCCTGGTACACTAGAGGGAAGCACCTGCCCCCCTGGTACACTAGAGGGAAGCACCTGCCCCCCTGGTACACTAGAGGGAAGCACCTGCCCCCCCTGGTACACTAGAGGGAAGCACCTGCCCCGCTGGTACACTAGAGGGAAGCACCTGCCCCGCTGACACACTAGAGGGAAGCACCTGCCCCCTTGACACACTAGAGGGAAGCACCTGCCCCCCTGACACACTAGAGGGAGGCACCTGCCCCCCCCTGACACACTAGAGGAAGCACCTGCCCCCCTGGTACACTAGAGGGAAGCACTGCCCCCCTGACACACTAGAGGAAGCACCTGCCCCCCTGACACACTAGAGGGAAGCACCTGCCCCCCTGACACTAGAGGGAAGCACCTGCCCCCTGACCACTAGAGGGAAGCACCTCCCCCCTGACACACTAGAGGGAAGCACCTGCCCCCCCTGACACACTAGAGGGAAGCACCTGCCCCCCTGACACACTAGAGGGAAGCACCTGCCCCCCTGACACACTAGAGGAGGCACCTGCCCCCCCTGACACTACTAGGGAAGCACCTGCCCCCTGTACACTAGAGGGAAGCACCTGCCCCCCTGACACACTAGAGGGAAGCACCTGCCCCCTGTACACTAGAGGGAAGCACTGCCCCCCTGACACACTAGAGGGAGGCACCTGCCCCCCTGACACACTAGAGGGAAGCACCTGNCCCAGGCACTGTGACTACTGCTGTGGTGGTGGTGGTGGAGGTGCAGGAGAGATCTTCCCCAGGCCCTGTGACTACTGCTGTGGTGGCGGTGGTGGTGGTGGTGCAGGAGAGATCTTCCAGGCACTGTGACTACTGCTGTGGTGGTGGTGGTGGTGTGTGGAGAGATCTTCCCCAGGCCCTGTGACTACTGCTGTGGTGGTGGTGGTGGAGGTGCTGGAGAGATCTTCCCCAGGCCTGTGACTACTGCTGTGGTGGTGGTGGTGGTGGTGGTGCAGGAGAGATCTTCCCCAGGCCCTGTGACTACTGCTGTGGTGGTGGTGGTGGCAGGTGCTGGAGAGATCTTCCCAGGCACTGTGACTACTGCTGTGGTGGTGGTGGGTGGAGGTGCAGGAGAGATCTTCCCCAGGCACTGTGACTACTGCTGTGTGTGGTGTGGTGGTAGAGGGGCTGGAGAGATCTTCCCCAGGCCCTGTGACTACTGCTGTGGTGGTGGTGGTGGTGGTGCAGGAGAGATCTTCCCCAGGCCCTGTGACTACTGCTGTGGTGGTGGTGGTGGAGGTGCTGGAGAGATCTTCCCCAGGCACTGTGACTACTGCTGTGGTGGTGGTGGTGAGGTGCAGGAGAGATCTTCCCCAGGCACTGTGACTACTGCTGGGTGGTGGTGGTGGAGGGGCTGGAGAGATCCCCCAGGCACTGTGACTACTGCTGTGGTGGTGGTGGTGGTGGTGCGGAGAGATCTTCCCCAGGCACTGTGACTACTGCTGTGGTGGTGGTGGTGCAGGAGAGATCTTCCCCAGGCACTGTGACTACTGCTGTGGTGGTGGTGGTGCAGGAGAGATCTTCCCCAGGCACTGTGACTACTGCTGTGTGGTGGTGGTGGTGGTGGTGCAGGAGAGATCTTCCCCAGGCACTGTGACTACTGCTGTGGTGGTGGTGGTGGTGCAGGAGAGATCTTCCCAGGCACTGTGACTACTGCTGTGGTGGTGGTGGTGGAGGGCAGGAGAGATCTTCCCCAGGCCCTGTGACTACTGCTGTGGTGGTGGGTGGTGGTGGTGAGGAGAATCTTCCCCAGGCCTGTGACTACTGCTGTGGTGGTGGTGGTGGAGAGATCTTCCCAGGCACTGTGACTACTGCTGTGGTGGTGGTGGTGGAGGTGCTGGAGAGATCTTCCCCAGGCCCTGTGACTACTGCTGTGGTGGTGGTGGTGGGGGGCAGGAGAGATCTTCCCCAGGCACTGTGACTACTGCGTGGTGGTGGTGGTGGTGGTGCATGAAGGAGAGATCCCCCAGGCACTGTGACTACTGCTGTGGTGTGGTGGTGGTGGTGATGGAGAGATCTTCCCCAGGCACTGTGATTGCTGTGGTGGTGTGGTGTGTTGGTGGTGGAGAGATCTTCCCAGGTGCGTGTGTGTATGGTGTGTGTGTGTGTGTGTGTGTGTGGTGTGTGTGTGTGTGTGTTGTGTGTGTGTGTGTGTGTGTGTATTCACCTAGTTGTATTCACCTAGTTGTATTCACCTAGTTGGGTTTGCGAGGGTGAGCTTTGCTCTTTCGGCCGCCTCTCAACTGCCATTAACTGTTTACTAACTACTATTTTTTTCCCTACACCACACACACATCCCAGGAAGCAGCCCGTGACAGCTGACTAACTCCCAGGTACCTCTTTACTGCTAGGTAACAGGGGCATTCAGGTGAAAGAAATTTTGCCCATTTGTTTTTTCCTGGTGCGGGAATCGAACCCGCACCACAGAATTACGAGTCCTGCGCGCTATCCACCAGGCTACCAGGCCCCATGTGTGTGTACACACCTAGTTGTACTCACCTAGTTGAGTTTGCGGGGGTTGAGCTCTGGCTCTTTGGTCCCGCCTCTCAACCGTCAATCAAATGGTGTACAGGTTCCTGAGCTAATGGGCTCTATCATATCTACACTTGAAACTGTGTATGGAGTCAGCCTCCACCACATCGCTTCCTAATGCATTCCATTTGTCACCACTCTGACACTAAAAAAGTTCTTTCTAATATCTCTGTGGCTCATTTGGGCGCTCAGTTTTCCACCCGTGTCCCCTAGTGCGTGTGCCCCTTGTGTTAAACAGCCTGTCTTTATCTACCCTATCAATTCCTTGAGAATCTTGAATGTGGTGATCATGTCCCCCCTAAACTTTCTGTCTTCCAGCGAAGTGAGGTTTATTCCCGTAGTCTCTCCTCGTAGCTCATACCTCTCAGCTCGGGTACTAGTCTGGTGGCAAACCTTTGAACCTTTTCCAGTTTAGTCTTATGCTTGACTAGATATGGACTCCATGCTGGAGCCGCATACTCCATTATTGGTCTGACATATGTGGTATATAATGTTCTGAAAGATTCCTTACACAAGTTTCTAAAGGCCGTTCTTATGTTAGCCAACCTGGCATATGCTGCTGATGTTATCCTCTTGATATGAGCTTCAGGGGACAGGTCTGGCGTGATATCAACCCCCAGGTCTTTCTCTCTCTCTGACTCTTGAAGTATTTCATCTCCCAACTGATACCTTGTATATGGTCTCCTGCTTCCTACCCCTATCTTCATTACATTATATTTGCTTGGGTTAAACTCTAACAGCCATTTGTTCGACCATTCCTGCAGCTGTCCAGGTCTTCTTGAAGCCTCAAGCTGTCCTCTGTCATAATCCTTCTCATAATTTTGGCGTCGTCAGCAAACATTGAGAGGAATGAGTCTATACTCTC
>WNGS01001312.1:65520703-65528203 GCA_020271785.1 Procambarus virginalis | reverse complement strand
TAGAGGGAAGCACCTGCCCCCCCTGGTACACTAGAGGGAAGCACCTGCCCCCCTGGTACACTAGAGGGAAGCACCTGCCCCCCTGGTACACTAGAGGGAAGCACCTGCCCCCCTGGTACACTAGAGGGAAGCACCTGCCCCCCTGGTACACTAGAGGGAAGCACCTGCCCCCCCTGACACACTAGAGGGAGGAACCTGCCCCCCTGACACACTAGAGGGAAGCACCTGCCCCCCTGACACACTAGAGGGAAGCACCTGCCCCCCCTGGTACACTAGAGGGAAGCACCTGCCCCCCCCCCGGTACACTACAGGGAAGCACCTGCCCCTCTGGTACAGTAGAGGGAAGCACCTGCCCCCCTGGTACACTAGAGGCAAGCACCTGCCCCCCCTGGTACACTAGAGGGAAGCACCTGCCCCCCTGGTACACTAGAGGGAAGCACCTGCCCCCCTGGTAAACTAGAGGGAAGCACCTGCCCCCCTGGTACACTAGAGGGAAGCACCTGCCCCCCCTGACACACTAGAGGTAAGCACCTGCCCCCCTGACACACTAGAGGGAAGCACCTGCCCCCCTGGTACACTAGAGGGAAGCACCTGCCCCCCTGGTACACTAGAGGGAAGCACCTGCCCCCCCTGGTACACTAGAGGGAAGCACCTGCCCCCCTGGTACACTAGAGGGAAGCACCTGCCCCCCTGGTACACTAGAGGGAAGCACCTGCCCCCTGGTACACTAGAGGGAAGCACCTGCCCCCCTGGTACACTAGAGGGAAGCACCTGCCCCCCTGGTACACTAGAGGGAAGCACCTGCCCCCCTGACACACTAGAGGGAAGCACCTGCCCCCCTGACACACTAGAGGGAAGCACCTGCTCCCCTGACACACTAGAGGGAGGCACCTGCCCCCCTGACACACTAGAGGGAGGCACCTGCTCCCTTGACACACTAGAGGGAGGCACCTGTCCCCCTGACACACTAGAGGGAGGCACCTGTCCCCCTGACACACTAGAGGGAGGCACCTGCCCCCCTGACACACTAGAGGGAGGCACCTGCCCCCCTGACACACTAGAGGGAAGCACCTGCCCCCCTGGTACACTAGAGGGAAGCACCTGCCCCCCTGACACACTAGAGGTAAGCACCTGCCCCCCTGACACACTAGAGGGAAGCACCTGCCCCCCTGGTACACTAGAGGGAAGCACCTGCCCCCCTGGTACACTAGAGGGAAGCACCTGCCCCCCCTGGTACACTAGAGGGAAGCACCTGCCCCCCTGGTACACTAGAGGGAAGCACCTGCCCCCCTGGTACACTAGAGGGAAGCACCTGCCCCCCTGGTACACTAGAGGGAAGCACCTGCCCCCCTGGTACACTAGAGGGAAGCACCTGCCCCCCCTGGTACACTAGAGGGAAGCACCTGCCCCCCTGACACACTAGAGGGAAGCACCTGCCCCCCTGACACACTAGAGGGAAGCACCTGCCCCCCTGGTACACTAGAGGGAAGCACCTGCCCCCCCTGGTACACTAGAGGGAAGCACCTGCCCCCCTGGTACACTAGAGGGAAGCACCTGCCCCCCTGACACACTAGAGGGAAGCACCTGCCCCCCTGGTACACTAGAGGGAAGCACCTGCCCCCCTGGTACACTAGAGGGAAGCACCTGCCCCTCTGGTACAGTAGAGGGAAGCACCTGCCCCCCCTGGTACACTAGAGGGAAGCACCTGCCCCCCCTGGTATACTAGAGGGAAGCACCTGCCCCCCTGACACACTAGAGGGAAGCACCTGCCCCCCTGGTACACTAGAGGGAAGCACCTGCCCCCCTGACACACTAGAGGGAAGCACCTGCCCCCTTGGTACACTAGAGGGAAGCACCTGCCCCCTGACACACTAGAGGGAAGCACCTGCCCCTCTGGTACACTAGAGGGAAGCACCTGCCCCCCTGACACACTAGAGGGAAGCACCTGCCCCCCTGGTACACTAGAGGGAAGCACCTGCCCCCCTGACACACTAGAGGGAAGCACCTGCCCCCCCTGGTACACTAGAGGGAAGCACCTGCCCCCCTGACACACTAGAGGGAAGCACCTGCCCCCCTGACACACTAGAGGGAAGCACCTGCCCCCCTGACACACTAGAGGGAAGCACGTGCCCCCCTGGTACACGAGAGGGAAGCACCTGCCCCCCTGGTACACTAGAGGGAAGCACCTGCCCCCCTGACACACTAGAGGGAAGCACCTGCCCCCCTGGTACACGAGAGGGAAACACCTGCCCCCCTGGTACACTAGAGGCAACCACCTGCCCCCCTGGTACACGAGAGGGAAGCACCTGCCCCCCTGGTACACTAGAGGGAAGCACCTGCCCCCCTGGTACACTAGAGGGAAGCACCTGCCCCCCTGACACACTAGAGGGAAGCACCTGCCCCCCCTGGTACACTAGAGGGAAGCACCTGCCCCCCTGGTACACTAGAGGGAAGCACCTGCCCCCCTGGTACACTAGAGGGAAGCACCTGCCCCCCTGACACACTAGAGGGAAGCACCTGCCCCCCTGACACACTAGAGGGAAGCACCTGCCCCCCTGGTACACTAGAGGGAAGCACCTGCCCCCCTGGTACACTAGAGGGAAGCACCTGCCCCCCTGGTACACTAGAGGGAAGCACCTGCCCCCCTGGTACACTAGAGGGAAGCACCTGCCCCCCTGGTACACTAGAGGGAAGCACCTGCCCCCCCTGACACACTAGAGGGAAGCACCTGCCCCCCTGGTACACTAGAGGGAAGCACCTGCCCCCCTGGTACACTAGAGGGAAGCACCTGCCCCCCTGGTACACTAGAGGGAAGCACCTGCCCCCCTGGTACACTAGAGGGAAGCACCTGCCCCCCTGACACACTAGAGGGAAGCACCTGCCCCCCCTGACACACTACAGGGAAGCACCTGCCCCCCCTGGTACACTAGAGGGAAGCACCTGCCCCCCTGGTACACTAGAGGGAAGCACCTGCCCCCCTGGTACACTAGAGGGAAGCACCTGCCCCCCCTGGTACACTAGAGGAAGCACCTGCCCCCTGACACACTAGAGGGAAGCACCGCCCCCCTGGTACACTAGAGGGAAGCACCTGCCCCCCTGGTACACTAGAGGAAGCACCTGCCCCCCTGGTACACTAGAGGGAAGCACCTGCCGCCCTGGTACACTAGAGGGAAGCACCTGCCCCCCTGGTACACTAGAGGGAAGCACCTGCCCCCCTGGTACACTAGAGGGAAGCACCTGCCCCCCTGACACACTAGAGGGAAGCACCTGCCCCCTGGTACACTAGAGGGAAGCACCTGCCCCCCTGGTACACTAGAGGGAAGCACCTGCCCCCCTGGCACACTAGAGGGAAGCACCTGCCCCCCTGGTACACTAGAGGGAAGCACCTGCCCCCCTGGTACACTAGAGGGAAGCACCTGCCCCCCTGACACACTAGAGGGAAGCACCTGCCCCCTGGTACACTAGAGGGAAGCACCTGCCCCCTGGTACACTAGACGGAAGCACCTGCCCCCCCCCCTGGAACTCCCAGAAGTAACTTAATCAAGTATTTTACCATGGTAAAGGTCACCTCTTCTGGAGCTGAATATGGCACCTGTGACTGTTATGTTATGTGGCACGGGGGGGGGGGAGACAGGNGAGGGCACCAGCCGCCCTCCTCCCCCACACAGTGAGAGGGCACCAGCCGCCCCTCCCCCCCCCACAGTGAGAGGGCACCAGCCGCCCTCCTCCCCCACAGTGAGAGGGCACCAGCTTCCCTCCTCCCCCCCACAGTGAGAGGGCACCAGCCGCCCTCCCCCCCACAGTGAGAGGGCACCAGCCGCCCTCCCCCCCCCCACAGTGAGAGGGCACCACCCACCCTCCTCCCCCACAGTGAGAGGGCACCAGCTTCCCTCCTCCCCCCCACAGTGAGAGGGCACCAGCCGCCCTCCCCCCCCACAGTGAGAGGGCACCAGCCGCCCTCCTCCCCCCACAGTGAGAGGGCACCAGCCGCCCACCCCCCCCACAGTGAGAGGGTACCAGCCGCCCACCCCCCCCACAGTGAGAGGGCACCAGCTGCCCTCCCCCCCCCCCACACTTACCCAAATACCGTAACGTTTAACAAGTTTTTTAACATCGAAACATTTAAAATGTTGCTCTCCCAGGTAATGTTGCTCTCCAGGTAATGTTGCTCCCCCAGGTAATGTTGCTCCCAGGTAATGTTGCTCTCCCAGGTAATGTTGCTCTCCCAGGTAATGTTGCTCTCCCAGGTAATGTTGCTCTCCCAGGTGATGTTGCTCCCCCAGGTAATGTGCTCTCCCAGGTAATGTTGCTCCCCCAGGTAATGTTGCTCCCCCAGGTAATGTTGCTCTCCCAGGTAATGTTGCTCTCCCAGGTAATGTTGCTCCCCCAGGTAATGTTGCTCCCCCAGGTAATGTTGCTCCCCCAGGTAATGTTGCTCTCCCAGGTAATGTTGCTCTCCCAGGTAATGTTGCTCCCCAGGTAATGTTGCTCTCCCAGGTAATGTTGCTCTCCCAGGTAATGTTGCTCTCCCAGGTAATGTTGCTCCCCAGGTGATGTTGCTCTCCCAGGTAATGTTGCTCTCCCAGGTAATGTTGCTCCCCCAGGTAATGTTGCTCCCCCAGGTAATGTTGCTCTCCCAGGTAATGTTGCTCCCCCAGGTAATGTTGCTCTCCCAGGTAATGTTGCTCTCCCAGGTAATGTTGCTCTCCCAGGTAATGTTGCTCCCCAGGTAATGTTGCTCTCCCAGGTAATGTTGCTCCCCAGGTAATGTTGCTCTCCCAGGTAATGTTGCTCCCCAGGTGATGTTGCTCTCCCAGGTAATGTTGCTCCCCAGGTAATGTTGCTCCCCAGGTGATGTTGCTCTCCCAGGTAATGTTGCTCTCCCAGGTAATGTTGCTCCCTAGGTAATGTTGCTCTCCCAGGTGATGTTGCTCTCCCAGGTAATGTTGCTCTCCCAGGTAATGTTGCTCTCCCAGGTAATGTTGCTCCCCAGGTAATGTTGCTCCCCCAGGTAATGTTGCTCTCCCAGGTGATGTTGCTCTCCCAGGTAATGTTGCTCTCCCAGGTAATGTTGCTCCCCAGGTAATGTTGCTCCCCCAGGTAATGTTGCTCTCCCAGGTAATGTTGCTCTCCCAGGTAATGTTGCTCCCCAGGTAATGTTGCTCTCCCAGGTAATGTTGCTCCCCAGGTAATGTTGCTCCCCAGGTGATGTTGCTCTCCCAGGTAATGTTGCTCTCCCAGGTAATGTTGCTCCCCCAGGTAATGTTGCTCTCCCAGGTGATGTTGCTCTCCCAGGTAATGTTGCTCTCCCAGGTAATGTTGCTCTCCCAGGTAATGTTGCTCCCCCAGGTGATGTTGCTCTCCCAGGTAATGTTGCTCTCCCAGGTAATGTTGCTCCCCAGGTAATGTTGCTCCCCAGGTAATGTTGCTCTCCCAGGTGATGTTGCTCTCCCAGGTGATGTTGCTCTCCCAGGTAATGTTGCTCTCCCAGGTAATGTTGCTCTCCCAGGTAATGTTGCTCTCCCAGGTAATGTTGCTCTCCCAGGTAATGTTGCTCCCCAGGTAATGTTGCTCCCCAGGTAATGTTGCTCTCCCAGGTAATGTTGCTCCCCCAGGTAATGTTGCTCCCCCAGGTAATGTTGCTCCCCTAGGTAATGTTGCTCTCCCAGGTAATGTTGCTCCCCTAGGTAATGTTGCTCCCCAGGTGATGTTGCTCTCCCAGGTGATGTTGCTCCCCCAGGTAATGTTGCTCTCCAGGTAATGTTGCTCTCCCAGGTAATGTTGCTCTCCCAGGTAATGTTGCTCTCCCAGGTAATGTTGCTCCCCCAGGTAATGTTGCTCCCCCAGGTAATGTTGCTCTCCCAGGTAATGTTGCTCTCCCAGGTAATGTTGCTCTCCCAGGTAATGTTGCTCTCCCAGGTAATGTTGCTCCCCAGGTAATGTTGCTCCCCCAGGTAATGTTGCTCTCCCAGGTAATGTTGCTCCCCAGGTAATGTTGCTCTCCCAGGTAATGTTGCTCCCCAGGTAATGTTGCTCCCCAGGTAATGTTGCTCTCCCAGGTAATGTTGCTCCCCAGGTAATGTTGCTCTCCCAGGTAATGTTGCTCTCCCAGGTAATGTTGCTCTCCCAGGTAATGTTGCTCTCCCAGGTAATGTTGCTCTCCCAGGTAATGTTGCTCTCCCAGGTAATGTTGCTCCCCCAGGTAATGTTGCTCTCCCAGGTAATGTTGCTCCCCCAGGTAATGTTGCTCCCCCAGGTAATGTTGCTCTCCAGGTAATGTTGCTCCCCAGGTAATGTTGCTCTCCCAGGTAATGTTGCTCTCCAGGTAATGTTGCTCTCCCAGGTAATGTTGCTCCCCCAGGTAATGTTGCTCTCCCAGGTAATGTTGCTCCCCCAGGTAATGTTGCTCTCCCAGGTAATGTTGCTCCCCAGGTGATGTTGCTCTCCCAGGTAATGTTGCTCCCCTAGGTAATGTTGCTCCCCCAGGTGATGTTGCTCTCCCAGGTAATGTTGCTCTCCCAGGTAATGTTGCTCCCCTAGGTAATGTTGCTCTCCCAGGTGATGTTGCTCTCCCAGGTAATGTTGCTCTCCCAGGTAATGTTGCTCTCCCAGGTAATGTTGCTCCCACAGGTAATGTTGCTCCCCCAGGTAATGTTGCTCTCCAGGTGATGTTGCTCTCCCAGGTAATGTTGCTCTCCCAGGTAATGTTGCTCCCCTAGGTAATGTTGCTCCCCTAGGTGATGTTGCTCTCCCAGGTAATGTTGCTCTCCCAGGTAATGTTGCTCTCCCAGGTAATGTTGCTCTCCCAGGTAATGTTGCTCTCCCAGGTAATGTTGCTCCCCCAGGTAATGTTGCTCCCCTAGGTGATGTTGCTCTCCCAGGTAATGTTGCTCCCCCAGGTAATGTTGCTCCCCCAGGTAATGTTGCTCCCCCAGGTGATGTTGCTCTCCAGGTAATGTTGCTCTCCCAGGTAATGTTGCTCCCCAGGTGATGTTGCTCTCCCAGGTGATGTTGCTCCCCCAGGTAATGTTGCTCTCCCAGGTGATGTTGCTCTCCCAGGTAATGTTGCTCCCCCAGGTAATGTTGCTCCCCTAGGTAATGTTGCTCTCCCAGGTGATGTTGCTCTCCCAGGTGATGTTGCTCTCCCAGGTGATGTTGCTCCCCCAGGTAATGTTGCTCTCCCAGGTAATGTTGCTCCCAGGTAATGTTGCTCTCCCAGGTAATGTTGCTCTCCCAGGTAATGTTGCTCCCCCAGGTGATGTTGCTCTCCCAGGTGATGTTGCTCCCCCAGGTAATGTTGCTCTCCCAGGTGATGTTGCTCTCCCAGGTAATGTTGCTCCCCCAGGTAATGGTTGCTCCCCCAGGTGATGTTGCTCTCCCAGGTAATGTTGCTCCCCAGGTAATGTTGCTCCCCAGGTAATGTTGCTCCCCCAGGTGATGTTGCTCTCCCAGGTAATGTTGCTCCCCAGGTAATGTTGCTCCCCCAGGTGATGTTGCTCT
>WNGS01001312.1:65470998-65510496 GCA_020271785.1 Procambarus virginalis | reverse complement strand
GACCCTCACGTCACTAACAAGATTGTCTTGACTCAGTATGCTGTCTACAATGAAGAAGTCGCCGGATATCAACGTTTAACACCATCGTCGGTAGCTGTATCTACGTCACCACCAGCCACGTTGTCAAGGCTGCAGGCAGACTGGAATTGAATGAAGAGAGATCCGAGAGGGAGCCAGCCAGTAGCAGTACTGATCAGTCTCTTCTCAAGATCTGTGGTTCCGTCGTCTGATGTAACGGAGAAGCGGAACAAAGGCGGTCACAAGGACGAACTGCATGGATTCCCTATTGAGTACAGTCGACTCCCCATAGAAGGGTGCAAAATATTATTTTTCGGCCCAAGGTAAATTGTACGAGGGTATACACAAATGGGGTATACGGCCTAGTAGTCTTGTGACACCAAGACACGCCTGATAACGAACTATGGAGACTGAAGTTAGGATTCACCTGTTTTGCAAACACGCCACCCACCTCAACGACACTGAAGCCGCTTCCGTCCCGAGAGAGAGACCGTTGTACATCTACGTCCTGTTCTACTGTGGTCACCTGTTTCAGTCTCATCCATCATTACTGTTTTGTGACCTCAGAGTTGAATATTGAGCCATGTCTCTTTAGCAAGGTTCACCCGGAAGGCTGCTGCCAGCCACAAGCTGTCACCTGTCACCCAAGTGCTATCTAGTCGGATAGTTCTATCATTCTTCAGCAGAAAACAAGAGGACCAGGATTCTTCACATTCAAAAATGGGTGGTCGTCGGAACTACAATCAACTACACGTCACTGGTCTAACATAGAAGAAAAGTTTTTTTAAGACCATTTGTTGTGTAATAATGTTAAAATGTTATGTTTGTTCTATTTTGTTGTCATTGTATTCAATTTCTGAAAAAGGTAAGATCTCTGAATACCTAGGAATGTAATTTTGGAAAACCTAAATGTTGAAACCTAGAAATATAGTAGTGAAATTCTATTAAAGTGGAAATGTATAATTTTTTTTCACATGGACCCATTCTCGAGATAGAGCGCTCTAGTATGAGAGTTATTGCAATTTGTCTAAGACGTAGGTTCTAGAAATGATAATTTTTGTCATTTTCTTGCTCGGCATTAATTGGTGCAAGAGGGGTGGACAACATGAACTTAATACTCTTAGCTGGAAATATGTACATATTTTATTGCTGTGTACTCATGTGAGAACTGTGATATTAAAAGTAATATTGATAGAGATATTTGTAAGATTGTCACAATATCATGTGGACATTGATTTTGAATGTTAGGTTTGATAATTAAGTGACATGTGGCAGAAGGTGACCACAGGTGGTGACTGGAACACATGAATGAACTTGAAGAGTTCAGTGTTCCTCTCCTGAAGCAGTCAGACTTCAGCATGTATTGGAATTCCTGTGTTACGTGTTCATGACGAAACACGTTGATGGACGCCGATAGTCAATGATATTTGTTGGCCAGATTCTGTGATAGTGGTTGAAATATTGAATTTAGTTACATCAGTTTTGAGTATTGACTTTTTCTTCCAGATTTATTGGGATGATTGCTGGACTATAAACAACATTACAGTCGGGTTTCAGATAATTGGATTCAGCATTTGAATTATGCCGATTATTTCGATACAATCTGCAGATTGTAAATTCTATAGATAGGGTAGATTTTGATTTTTTTTGAGGCATTGGTTAAATTTTTATATAAATTAAAAGATTGGGCTGGTACCCGTTACACCACCGCTACCTCAAGATCGACCAAGGTATTCAATATCCAGGCTGAAGCCTTCCCAGACCTCCCTACAAGAGGCGCCACGAGTAGTGCCTCCACACACCTCAACTACTGGACGAGTAACTCCCGCGGTAGTAGCAAATCGCAGACCCAGGCGTCATCACTCACCCAGCCCGGCCAAACCCCGACCCAGTCATCACTCACCCAGCCCGGCCAAACACCGACCCAGGCATCGCCATCGACCCATCCTTGGACCAAATCCAATTTATCCAACGTCGACCCCAAAAACCCATTTATCAATTTTAATATTGTTCATTCAAACCTAACTTCTTCAAAAATAAATTAATATTATATATTGGCATAGTGCATATTAAGGCACTGGTTAGGGTAGATGTTTAGGTTCTGTTGGCGATTATTTGTATTTGTAGAACGTGGGTGAAGCATTTACAGCGTTGTAGTTCAAACATAAGTCCTCAGCGAAGCACTTCTTCCGGATGTACTCTGCGTCATCAGTCGTGAGTCTTGTGTAAGCCGTTTCTCATTCATAAACTGGGGTTTGGCGGGTGCATGGAATGGACTGAGTTTGTTTGGAGGACGGGCTGGTTGCCACACACTCCACTACTATCACAAGACATCCCCGTACAAAAGTATGATTCCTACTCTCATACACATTGCAGCCCTTATGGCTGGATCAACATCGGGCAGTACTACACAGTACTAAATGAACTATGCTGAGAAAAACCCACCTACCTTCAAGATCCCCAAGGCCTTCTTTACAAGATACACCCAGACCTTATGGATCCAAGCAACACGCCGTCGGCCTCTGCCAACGGACCCGGCAACACCAGAGTCGAAAAGCCTTCCCCAGAGCTAATAGCAAACACCACAACGGATCCAGACCAGGGTAACTTCTCCACTGCCCCAGAGGACGAAGCTACACTCTCGTCAGTAGGATCCCCAAGATCAACAGTGAAACCAACATACCAAATGCTCTTGTCTCCACTCACACAAGCAGTAGCACTATCGCAGTCGTGCGGAACTCACTAGAACTCTAGCAGAACGCATCACCACCGCCCTGAGGGACCTATGTAACCTGGCACAACAGGAACACCCCGACCCTAGCAGCAAAGTGACGATATCACACATCGCCAAATCAGACGGCCCAAACTCCAACCAGGAACGGCGGGTTGCGACGAGACATCAACGGCCCAAGAAATCCAAATTAATGAATAAAAATAGCCATCCACAAGATAGGTTAAATCCTCCATCCCCTTCTTTAGGGGGGATTAGGACCTAGACATTGCCTGTTTTTATTTGTTTAATTTTTCTTGGGAACCACGCCCGCCATCGTTAAGACCGACGCAGATGACAGAAGACTTCAGCACCAAAGAAAGAAGACTTCACCACTCACGATGACAGCTGTCTTCGCTTCATCGCCCTCAACACGAGACCCCTGCCTAACCGGACAGGTTGGCGAGAGCCTCGGTTCACACCGAGCAGCTAGGTTTAGCCCTGGCTGTTTCTCTCCAACTTTGACGTTTTTGTCTCTGGCTATTTTCCAGCTATACCCACTTCCCCGTTCAACCCCGATGGGTATCTTTACCTATATATGGTTGACTGACATAACAGTGTCAGTCAGATACCCAAACAATGGATATCGGATTAGAACCTTCAACTTCTCATGCTCCATCGTCATTATTAAAGAGGACAAAGACGTGAAGTATTAGGAGATGAGAAGGAAGACTAAGTTTGTCAAAAGGCAGAATTTGAACTTCAGAAATGCTAATTTTTTTCAAAATGAGGCGGAGGGACAGGGAAGTCTAAAGATTTTTGTTGGGAAAATTAAAGACATACATTCGCAATGTAAAAGAATCCAAACTTAAGATTACCAAAACTTCCCACTAATATGATCTATTATCAGGATACGATATGAAAAACATGTTTGGGGAAGACGTTCTAGTAACCGTCGATGAAACGGATTAGAGATTGAAGCAGGTGATAAAACACAAGTTGATAAATTCAACATCAGCAGCAGTCTTCCCATCAGACACCATGTGTGTGTACTGCAGAGTCATACACCAGAGGCCATTATATGACAATTTACGATGTACACAACACTATCTGCCATGGGGGGAAGAAAAAGAACCTATTTTCAAGTAAGACGATTGCTAATGTAACCCAAGAAGTAAAACGTAAATTCTTTGTGTCCCATCTGCAACTTAAATCGTGGTGTAAGAATGGAGTGGTTAAACCCATCATGTCAGAGTTTCGAGGTGAGTAGACAGATGGATTTAATAAACATGCACAAGGATGGGGGATGTTCGTACAACTACATTCTTCATAATCAAGACAATTTAACCAAGTTCTCAGCTCTAAACAGTCGATAGAAGTTGCCAGTCACTTGCTGGATATCTTTAAATTACTGAAGCCTCTCGATATCTGCAGAGCGACAACAACTGTGAATCCGTGGCTGCAGTGATTCATCAGTTATGTGCGGAACTATGGCTCAAGTTAATCCTAATAAACAATAAGCCCCTGCATACACCAGTCAGGAAAGCATAGAACGTGCCAGCGGCAACAATGCTTCCCTTCGTGCAATTTATCAATATGGCACATTTGCAGGGTGTACAACAGTCACCGTACTAGGTGGTGTTTGGTATCGAACCCCACGTCGCCAGGCAAACCAAACTCACCATCGATGTACAGACAGCTGCAAGGATAGTATATCACACAGGAAGATTTATTAACAATGGAACTAATCAATGAAGAGGAAGCTTATCCAATCGGAGACCAGGACCTAAGTCTCGAGAGAGAGGGTGAAGAACACCGCCATCAACCACCGACTGCTGCTGGAAACGAGAACGAAACCATCGTCATCACCTGTGATTCAGATGTATATTTATTAGTGGTAGACAGACAGGTGATAATTTAAACATTATATTCATCACATCCTTTCCCTTGAGTTGTACAGTATTACTTGTACAATATTAAAATAATTCTGTAAAAAAGAGAAACATTACATGCTGACCAAACTACACACTAGAAAGTGAAGGGACGACGACGTTTCGGTCCGTCCTGGACCATTCTCAAGTCGATTGTGATGAGTGAAGGAGGCGAAGTCCTCTGACAAAAAGCTCGTCTTTAGACAAAATAACACTTCGTAGCAATCTAGTTCACACTGCTCCTCCTGCTTCTAATGGTGCTGGTGTCAACTATTTCCAGTTCGTCTTGTCCTCTCTAATAATTTGGTGAAACTGGCCATACACTTAATGACAGACATGAGGAAAACGAAATAAGTCTTAAGTCTGCAGACAAAAACAATGTTCTCTTCTGTCATGTTAGGGATCCTAATCATCCTATTGATTGGTCTTCCTCCAAAATAATCTTTCCTGCCTCTACTCTACACAGACGCCGTCTTGTTGCATCGACTGATACCCAACATGATCTTGAGTCCTGGCTTTGCTGCTGTTAACTCTTCCCTTTCACATTATACTCAAATGTTCTAAACATTCTAACAAACGTGAGCTAACATAAGCTTACCCTTCCATTTATCTTTCTTTTCTTTTTCTTTCTCTTGTTTTCTCTTACAATCCCTTATTTCTATTACTATTCCCTTTATTACACCTTATCTTTCGTACCTTTTGCCTTGTTTCTTCCTCAAAGTCTTCCTTCTCCTCACCTCTCTCTCGCCTATTATTTGCCTTCGCCTCCTTCCCTCTATAGCCTCGCTCCTGTGCCAGGTAAGTTACGGGCTCACCATAGCCCGTGCTACTTGGAACTTGTTCCGAGTAGCTAATCTTAAACAACAACATCCTTCCCTCATCACAATCTACTTTAAAATGGTCCTGGATGGCCCGATACGTCGTCATCCTTCACTTTCTAATGTGTGGTTTGGTGAACATATTTCAGCCACGTTTTTGTGACTCCTCATCTACAGAAACATTACATTTCTTCATTAACTAATCTCCAAAAAGAGTGTGTGTTAACCAAAAATAATGGAATAACATATGATAATTATAACTAAAGTTAATGTGATATATTGATGGATATTTATATTAAGATTAGTATGGCCAAGAAGCGATGGTATAATATAATTTTTTTTAATTACAGTCATCACCAATACCACCAACAAAAACGCAAGACAAGGTAAAAATAACAGTGAACGACCTAATTACAGAGACCAAGTGGGACTGCCTTACAACGGAAACGGTGATAGATCTTCCAGCAGAGAGCATCCCAGACAGAACAACAGGGATGAGATATTTTTTTTACAACAGACAACCGAACTGGAGTAGACACAGGTTACCAATGGGACCAGCTCGTCAAGGAAACAGTCATACTCATATAGTCCTGAGTAAGGGCCTCTATTGTTAGAGCAGGTAACAAAAAATGTAACAAGACAAAGGGTGGCAATAGACTGTGTTCATAGATTTTCAAAACAATTTTAATAATATTTTGGAAAAAAGGCAATAAACCTAAAAAAAAATGTCCATGGATTCATCAACCACGGGCACATGGAACGTTTTCTTTATCCTATAAATACCTACATCTAAGGGGGCAACAATGTACCACTCCCTTTAAGATGGTGGCTTGAATGAACAGATTGAATCAATGAAAAATACATTGTTAACCAAAATTACTAACAGAACCCATTTAATCTTTCAATAGAGGATCTACAGGCCATAAGTTCATTGAATCAGAGATGACATTATTATTAAACCAGCAGACAAAGGGGTTGCAGTAGTGGTATGTAACAATTATAGAAAGGAGATGCTTCGCCAGTTAGATTACTACAACTATCTACCAACACAGGCAACAACCACAACCATCTAGCAACACTGCCACCAACAACACGTCTATGTCTCACTAAATGTAATAAAGATAATTATATATCTAATAATTACAATAAAATAATAACTAGAATTTACGTTTTAAAAACGTTTGATCTAAAACTTTATATCATAAAATTAATAAAACATTAAGATCTCACGTTTTATTACCGTTTTTACAAATTCTCAAAAACACGCTTACAAAACGCAATTTAAAACATAATCAAAACCAAAAAGTGTGGATTTTATCACGTTTTGAAACAGAAAACGTTTGCTGGGCAGTGACCCAAATGTGATTGAAACTATATGCAGGCGATGAGTCACAATAACGTGGCTAAAGTATGTTGACCAGACCACACACTAGAAGGTGAAGGGACGACGACGTTTCGGTCCGTCCTGGACCATTCTCAAGTCGATTGTGATGAGGAAGTAGAGACAGGCAATAAATAGGCAAGAGAGAGCTGAGGAGCAAAGTAAGGTGTAGTAGAGGGGATAGTAATGATTGATTGAATAATGAATGATTGAAACTAACGACTAGACCAATCCATAATATCCCATTTAAACCTCTCTAACGTGTTGCTCCTTGGAGGAGGTGTGTGCCGACGTTCATTGTTGCCACCTCGACGAGTTTTCCCCATTTATTCTGCTACCATGCAAACCAATATGAAGTCCGTGAAGATCAGTAAGAAAGGCAGTACACCTAACAGGAATAACCAGGCAAACACCAGGGAGACAGTTGCACTAGTAGTAGTGCAACTGTCTCCCTCCCGTGGGGCACCAGAGGGGGGAATACTGACCAGGTGTTGCCAGAATTGCTGAAAGCAGCGAGCTGGCAATCTAAAAGTAGCAAATTTGCAATAAGAGTAGACCAATTTTTGGTTTAGCGACTGATAAACAACTTCAACTGTGCCACGACAGTTAACATAAATGCAACCGGGAGTACTACCATTTAAACCATGTCGTGGCACAGTCGACTAAGGCGCATCTAGGATCATCTCTGACATGGGTTCGAACCCTCATCACGGCCCTTGTGGATTTGTTCATGTGATGCATCACGCTATTGGTATTTCTGTGTGAGTAAATAAATTCATCCTTTCAAAATCATTTAGGATTGATTTAAGAACTGAAACACAGCTTAGTGAGGGGGATCAGAGTATATTGAAAATAGTTGCTTTGCAACATATTGATCACAAGAAGAAGCAATATAGTTATGAGTTGTTAAAGAATCCCACTGATCAAACAGCCGGCTTACACTAGAGCTCCTTGTCACCCATCGTGTTCCGAGAGAGGTATTAACTATAAGGTATCTTTCCCATCATTTACCAATCTGTAAATTTCTAGATACTTTTCTCTCCTTAATGAAGATATGTGGAACCAGCTGCAACTTTCTGGATGAAGTATTAATGACAATTAAGGTTGGGAAACCTATGGCCCCTGTGGAGGATTACCTTGTCTTGTGGTTACTTTTTCTTTCGAAGGTTCCTAGGATCAACATCCCCAGGGGGGCCGGTCTCTGTCCAAGCTTCCTGTGGTAAGTGGTCTACTCAGTCAGGCAGTTGGATGAGGCTGTGATTTGTACACAATACATTATAAAAGTATAAATAATCACCATTAAGTTTCTCAACATTATTAGCCCAAATTAGCCCAATTTGTTTGTAAATTAGCCCAAAATGTAGCAAGTACCGCAATTAAAATTTGAAGAGCGCTCGGCTCTCAAGTGGCCCAATTCGCTACTAGTAACCCAATCTGGCAACCCTGGTACAGACTCTCCCCTCAACAACAACTACACACCATCCCAGCTAGGTGCCTGACGTCATCGGCGTGTCCGACACGGGCCATGCTACATTTTAATCAACACGTGGAACACCTTAAACGAGCTGCCGTTCCTTGTCCCGACTTCAAGCACTCCGCTGAGAACACTTGATTCAGGTTATTTGCCAAGATAATTAAATACCAAATTACTAATCAAACAGCAATCGACCCTAATAACGAGCCTGCAAGCCAAAGCTCTAGCGAGGCTTAAGGAAATTCAAGAACTGTCTTCCAGAGTTAGCCTCCTTGAACATGAAATAAGCTCTCTTAGGGACACAGTTAATCATTTAGATCCCACAGAAACCACTTAGGAAACAAGAAGTGTTGGAGAAGTCTGAGAATCAGTTCAACATCTTGCAGCAGTAACACACCGTTTCTCAAGCTGAATCTCATCACTAAAAGCTCCTTGATTCTGTTATTGTCTCCTCACACAATTTCCCCCCGAAGAAACTGACAGGGAGGACTGTGCTTCCATTGTGATCCGAGAATTACATGAAAAGATGAATTATGAAATTCTTGCAAAGGACATCATAGCAGCATATAGAGTAGGTATTAAGTTACCTGGTGTAAATAACAGAAGAATTCTTGTGAAACTAGATAGCTGTTTGCTCAATTCGGACCTTGCCTGAGCTGCACTGTCTAAAAAATCCTTTATGTGAATGAATGATGGAGCAGGAACAATTTTTTTTAAACTGTCAAGTCCACAAAAATTCCAATGGATCAATTAAACTGTTTTGTAAGAGTGGTAAAATACTACCTAAGAAGTCTGACACTGGGAAAACCTAGGAAATAACCACTTAGGCGCACCTCAGATCTTTGCTGACTGTGGGTTAATTAATGACTGAATAACCAAATGCCAAGTGAACCCTATCCCTGGGTCCCCTCTACCACAGAACCCTCTCAACCCAGAGTGTAACTTATAGTTTCATCTAATAACCAAAGTTTACTATAGCTCTGTCTATCCATTCAAAAGATTTTAAACTGTACAATTTTATGTTATTGTTTTTCGCTTGTTTACCGCACCATTTTATATTGTTCATTTCTTTGTCTCCTACTGTATTGGTATTAACTGTGTAGTCACATCTACATTTTTTTAGTAGTTTCTATAAAGGTATGCATCATTATGCTTTATGTAGAAAAAAACATATCACACTCTCCAACACTCGTGAGGATTCAATACTGCAAAGTATTGAACTGTGCAATACACAGTTCAATACTGCAAGTACACCAAGAAATTAATGCACTTGCAACTGGGTCAGGCAATAATACTACTCTGTCTACAGCTCAGCTTAAACTAATTAATAAGAAGTCTAGAGTCAATACTAGAGGTCTCTTCGATCATGGATCACAGAAGACTTTCATCACACAACAATTAGTTGAACAGTTGAAATTAAAACCTGCCAAACGTGTGAAATTAAGTATCTCTGGGTTCTTTACTAACAGTGCACCTCGTGAATACAAGTAGTCAAGGTACGACTTGGATCTTCCACTAATTCAATACAAGCGGTAGTATTGGATAAGCTTCCTTCAGACCTGCAGGTCACGGACTAGCTCCACTGCGAAATATCTCAGACGTAACCGCATGAGGCTAGCGGATCACAAAATATATTCTGACTGCCTCACAGACATTGGTATCCAAATAGATGCTGACTATTATTGCAGATTTATAACAGGATGCACCCGACAACTAGGAATGAATTTGTTGTCATCTGCTGGAGGCAAATTGCTAACAGGACCGGTGCTTTTCCAGCAAAAATCTGTATCAACCAACAAACAACCAAACATTTCAATAGTGGCGTGACTAGGCTCGGAACAGTCACCCTTACATTTCAGGGAAATATCTGAAGATAATGAGTCTGATCCACCTGTATTTAGACTGTGGGATTTAGACACTTTAGGTATTGTGCCTGATAAACCAAGCCCTGATGATACGTGGACTTATCAACCTTATCTGGACACAGTTGTTTATAAAGACAAACAATCCTGGGTGAGACTGCCATGGAAGTTGATTCATCTACAACTTCCAGTTAATTATTTCATGGCAGCCTCCCAATTAAAGTCTCAATTAATACGGCTACAGAAACAGCCAGATAAATTGAACATGTATCATCAATTAATTCAACAACAAATCGACAGTAAATTCAATGAAGTTGTTGAAAATGATGACCGAAAAATAAGTCACTATCTACCCCATCACGCTGTAATGAAAGACTCAGTGACGACACCAATATGTATCGTTTTTAACTGTAGTGCCAAAGTGAAGGCAAACAGCGTGTCCTTGAATGAATGTCTCCAAACGGGACCTAGCCTAACACAAAGGCTGTACGATGTATTATTACGATTCCGTACTGGTATTTTTGCTTATACTGCTGATATCAGTAAAGTTTTCCTTAGAGTATGCTTTCAAGAGGAGGATCATGATTTTACCAAATTTCTCTGGATTAAGGATCCACTGGATCCTGACAGTGATGTCACAACCTACAGGTTTGCCTCTGTGCTATTCGGAGCGATCTCTTCACCGTTTCTACTTCAAGCAACGTTAGATACACATTTGAAGAAGTCAAATAGCCCTTATAAAGCAGAAATTAGCGACAACTTGTATGTAGACAACTTCCAGGGAAGCACTAATGACAAATTTAAATTGGTAGAAATTTACCATGAGACTAATCTTGAGTTGCTAGGAGCCAATATGCCACTACAGTCATGGGTCTCAAACAATAAACAATTAAACCAGATGATCGAGAAAGAGTTTCGGGTTATCGGGTACCTAATCAATTAAAGTTCTGGGCGTGGAATGGAACACAGTTTCCGACGAGATGAATGTCAAGTCAGTACAAACAAATAATTCAACCCTTACCATGAGAAAATTACTCTCGTATGTCAGTCAACCATTTGACCCTTTGGGCTTACTTAGTCCTTTTTAATAATGGGCAAACTCCTCATGCAGGAATGCTGGCAGAAAAATATGGGATGGGATGATCCATTGCCAATTGAGTTGCAAGATAAATGGCAAACACTCACAACGGATTTCAATCAATTAGCTGGATTACAAGGAAATTTTTTAAATTTCCTTGTAATGCTTCAGGACAAAACTTACCCACAAATTGCACGTCTTTTGCGATGCCTCTGGTAAAGCGTACGGCGCTGCAGCCAACTTAGTCAATAATGTCACTCATTTTTACTCACATCAAAAGCAAGAGTTGCTCCAATCAAGAAGAGATCTTTACCTCAAATGGAGTTGACTGCATTGCTGGTGGGAGTAAGATTGGCTCATTGCCTGACCAAGACACTCAATAATATTCACTTTGGTGAGATCGTAGTGTGGTCAGACAATGAGGCAGTCTTACAATGGGTAAGAAACAATAATAATAGAACTCCGTACGTCAGCAATCGTGTTAGGGAAATCCTGAATTATCTGCAGGATATAAATTCAGACATGTTCCTACTAAGGACAATCCAGCAGATTACCTTTCAAGAGGTTTATCATTAAAACAACTGATCAAGTCTCCGATGTGGTTTAATGGACCTTCATGGCTTGTTAGTGGTCAGTGGCTCAATCAGAAACCACAAGTCATAGTGACCAGTATCACTACTCCCATGAAAGACCCAGAACCTCATCGAACCTCAGCTATTAATCCTCACAATTATTCCAACTTGAGTAAGTTACTAAGAGTAACGGCAAATGTATTTGATTTTCTTGCTAAGATAGGAATCAGACATAAGTTTCCCAATCCTATCCTCTATTGGATCAAACGTGCACAACAAGAGACGTATGGAAGTGAATATAAAAATCTTCCAGATAAATTAACCAAGTCTCTAGGTATCTGGTATGATGCCAACACCTATAATATATTAAGGTGTGGAGGACATCTGCTTCATGCAGAAATTATTTAGATACAAAAAATCCAATACTTCTACCACGTCACCACATTATCACAAAACTTCTTGTTTTGCACCATCATCAACATAGTACTTTACATGGTGGAGTGTTAGACACTCTCACCGACCTAAGACAGAAATATTGGCTTCCCATGGTCGTCAAAGTGTCAAATCACTCATTAAGTCTTGTGTAATCTGCAGAAGATATGACGCTCGAGTGTGTCCTTATCCAGGACCTCCACCACTCCCTAAGGAGATTAGTCCATCTTCGTCCTTTTGAGACCACTGGTGTCGATTACACAGGAGCCTTACTCTCACTGGCACGCCAGATAAGGTACCAGTGAAGGCTAATATTTGCCTCTTTACGTGTGCAACCACACGAGGCGTACACTTAGAAGTGACTTCTGACATGAGTGCAGAAGCCTTTATCCAAGCCTTTCGTAGATTTGTTGCACACAGATCCTGCCCCCAAACTAATGATATCCGACAATGGATCAAATTTTGTGGCTGGAGAAGCCTGCCTACGAGAGATATGGAACCACCCAGAAGTGCAATCTGTATTACAAGAAGACAATGCCAATGGAAATTTATACCTCCCAGATCCCCCTGGCAAGGTGGTTTCTACGAACGTATGGTAGGGACTGTCAAGAAATATTTAAGGAAGACCTTCCATCAACAGAAAATTAGTTTCTCTGAATTACAAACACTCGTCGTAGAAATTGAGGCATGAGTCAACAACCGACCCTTGACTTACCTATCGGATGACTTCTCTCAGAGAGAACCCCTGAGTCCCTCACATTTAATCCATGGAGGTCTACTGAGCCCTCTGATACCTTTAGCAGAAGAAGATCCCGTCGACCCATCACATGTGACTAGGAGTGATTTAGTGGAAATTATCAACGTCTTTCGAGAGTAGTCGAAAAGTGGAATGAGGTGTGAACTCGAGAGTACCTCACAGCTCTAAGGGAATACCACTATGGAGCTTCGACCCCCTATAACAAAGTCCAACTCAAACTAGAAGACCTAGTGTTGGACCCAGCTCAGAATGGCCTATAGGCAAGATGTCTCTGTTCACCTGGATCACCAAGGTGTCCTGAGTTTTGTGCGGGTTTTGTGCCGAGGCACCACTACCCTGAAAACATTAGAGAAGTTGGTACCTCTCGAATTAGCTGAACGAAAGTGTTCTACAGAACCAACTTTACCTACAGTTTCCGAGGACAACCATTTTGATCCACCGAGCACCCGACCACTTAGAGCCGCTGATCAACAATGCAAACGGAAACTACAACAATATTATAGCTCTGACTAAGAACAAATAATTAACCATCCAATTTAAGGTAGTCACGATGATACCGTGTTGTGATGTCCAGTAACTAATCAGTTACAAGTCACAGTGACCAAGGACATTCACCTCACTGTGGATTCTAAGTCTCCTTAACTTGAATGATTTAACCATAAATTTAATTTGTGTAGGTTACAGACTACACCATATTACATCTAGAGAATATATCTGAGTTTACAAGACTTTAAGATTTAGTAACATAACCATTACACGTCACAGCGACGCCAGTCATTGAGTACATTGTGGGCTTTAGTAGTTATTAACTTTAGATGATTTAACAATCAGTGTTACATTTAACATGAGTTCCCTTACAAGACTTAGAGTCTTATCTGTGTTTTACAAATTCGGGACATTCGTTATGTGCGTACTAACGTACTAAATACTAACATAAGAATAACTTCGGATGGGTACGTCAGCACTCAACATTGAACTGCGACCCGAGTTCCCCCCCCCACCCCCCGGAGTTATATGGAAAGTTCCATCACTGATACACCCTTATTGTATCATAATACATCACCATTGTATACTAGGCATAGTATCTATTAACCTACTAACTGTAGTACTAATATAAATTAATATTTTCCTATCTGTGCATCATACTAAAATTTCTCCTACATCGAGGAGCAGTATTGCATCAATAATATCCAGCAAGGTATAATTATTGTCAACATGCCAAAGAATTGAATAATATTCTCAACCTTATCAGTATTCTTTACAAGAATTAATACCTGATAATANCACTCATTGCAACAAGCAGATGCACAAAGTATCTCAATACTATACCAAAACCTAGAACATATCAAGGTACATCTAGAAACTACAGGACAGTACCACTGATCATGTTCTATAATTAATCTGTATAGTTGAGGTGAAGTGTTCACAAACTAAACCAGAAGGGCCACCACAGACTAAGTGTAAAGTGCCTTTAGTGCAAGAGGAAGCCACCACTTTCTCGCTCAAACCAGTGTATAACCAGCAGCTGCCATATTATACTCAGTCACCAGCCACACCTGTGACCAAGTCCAGCTGTTGGCAACCTGCTGCCCAGTTGTCCAATACAGAGCAGGTCCCATATCCTTCAGGTCCCAAACCATTTTGTGTATTCCCATAATCTATTACATGAGAAGGATGGTCAAGGAGAGACCTCATCAAGAGTGCACTGTAACTTAATGTCAGACCACCAATGGTCACAATGACCACACATGCATACAACTTTCCAGGAAATTTAACAAGTATGAATGTCTTCCTTAGCAGCAGCATCTGCAAGTTCATGAGGCAACTAATATAGATGGGCACCAAGTAAAATGCAATACAAGTCAAGTCTGTTGGAGATTAAGAGCCAATATTTAGATTACTGGCTGCAAACAGTTAAAAGACAAGAAGCCATTAGGGGAACACCCAGAGTACCCGTGACAAAGGAACAGCAAGAAAAAAACAAGGGGGGGGGGGGGGACAAGGCACCTGATTGACCATACAAAATTTCTGCCATGAAGATCCTAGTACCTGGAGGCAAATTATTACAGGTTTGATCAGGAGAAAAAGGATAGCAATGTAGCAGCAAGTAAATCAAATGTTACGGGAAAACTCATTTTATAACAAGTGTGTAAAACCCTTTATGTGGGACAATTTTTTCACTAGTGGGACAACCATTAATGGGGGTATTGCAAATGTGAACCACAAGGATTTTGCAAACAGACCATACTTGCAGGAAAAGGTAGGTATCAAGGGACCAGGTCTTCCTCAAGCATCAAACCACAGCACAAGTAGAACCACAAGGTAGCAAAGGAACTATCGATCCTGGAGCAAGTAGGCTTGTGTCAACATACAAGCTCTTGGGGACAAATGGTGATCAAATGGTGAAATGGACAAATGGCCGCAGTACAACCCACCATGAGGCATAGCATCACGAGGAAGGATTGTAGGAAAGGAAGCAATGGCAGTGCAGCCATAATCTTTAAGATACCACTAATGCATCCTTGTTTGTATACTGTTATACCATACCCAATGTTTCATTCACACAATACTCTAACCTTGAACATAGTTGACTAGCCATGTTCCTAGTGTCATTCTTCTTAAGGGGGCATAATTTAGTTTATTATTAGTTTTCAATGTCAACCAAACTTTTTTTTTTGACTAGTTGTATATGAAAAGGGCTGCAACTGTTCCAAGTTTCAGTATCGCACCCTAAATAGAAAGTAGTAAGTAATTATCAATAGAAAGCACCAAACCAGGATGGCTATGTAGCACCATCAAATGTGCGGGATAATCAGAGGGCGCTAAATATCACCAAGGATGCCAATACGAGAACAAAAACACACAAGGCGAACGATATCAAAAGTATCCGAGTCGCCAAGAATTCTATCGTGGGACAAGTGACCGCGGGGGACGGCCGGAAAACAAGACACACGCTCGTCCTGGAAGTCAGAACATTCAACAAGGATATGCATGACCGTAAGAGGGACAATGCAATTTGGACAATAAGGAGCAGGGCGGCGCTCCATTAAGTGACCGTGAGTTAAACGGGCATGCCAATACGTAATCTAGCCAGAGCCATTTGCCACCACCGGTTATGGTGGCACCCTAAATAGAAAGGGAGAATTTTGTTGGTCGTTTTCAACAAATTTTACACATTTTCAATAAGCCTCTACAACCACAAGTTTCAAATGAAATAATTTCTGACACTATCACATTAGCATACAAGAGAATCTGTATGACTGGATTCTCCAAAATATGTTTAGTTTTACTAATACAAATAGTCAAAGTTCCCCCAAAAAATTATGCAAATGCATCATGTTGATTACCATTTATAAAATCAATAAATGAACTTAGGAAAAATGCTTCTTACAGAGTGTAGAGAAACACTACATATAAGGCAAGTTTCATGTAAATTTAATAAAAAATGAATGTTACGTTTATGTTACTTAAAAAAAAATAAAAAAAAAATTAAACAAAAAAAAAATATGAAGTCTAAGGTGCTGCCATCTGTGGCTGAGGCTGACAACCAATTTCCTCCAAAATTGGCACCCTTACAGAGAGGCTTACTTGCAGTCAGGTGTACAAGTTTCATGCAAATCATCCGATAAAATGAAATAAAAATGGGATAAAACCATTTTATGTTGTTGTGATAGCCGAGTCAGACATTTCAGTTGACACTTTCAAAATTTTTTAACATCTTGGAAAATTGTTGACAATTCTACTCCCTATTTATGCTCCAATGCCGAGACTGGCCAGATGAAGCTCTTTTCATATACTACGTTAAAAAAAGGATTAAATCGAACTAGTTTTCATTTATTGCATATTTGAAAATTACGGCCCCTTAAGGGTGTAACTTAAAAATATTCAAATTATATGAAAATTACTAAAAATGTAAACAAAACCCCAATTATGACATCAGCGTTGTCAAAGTTTCATACCAATGTTAAAAATGGATTTTATATGAATATTTGACAATAAAAACCATTTCGTTAATAGAGGAACAGCGCCTATAAACTGGAACCAAGAAATAATTCAGTAAGAGATGCAAACATTGTCTGATGCACAAAGAATAGTAAGGAGGGTCCAAATGGTGGATATGCAGCCGGTCTACCATTGCCGAGTAATACATAAATAATCACGAACAAGTATGCTGTATTTTGTTGTATATCAAATACATTGCCCTATGCCAGTATCTTGCTTCCACTAATGTCCAACAATTTGGGGAGAGGGGGAAAGATTTTTGTCCCCTTTGTTTATAATTTGATATTATTGTAGCTCCTATATATTTGAGATTGTATACCCGTCACTAGGTATGTGAAGTTTGAACAATATTGGTCAACATGTTATTCAGCCACAGGTAGCACAAGCTCTCACTTTGGCAGAAAAATTTATATATTTCAAACTATTATCTTTGTCTCTTTAGGTTGTATTTATGAATGAGGACTAGATGTGGGCCTTATCACTTGTATAAAGTATACTTATTATCCTTATTAAACCATTATCCTTATCCCTATTATGGGGGGGGGGGGATTTTTTTCTTTACTTCATTTCAAGACAATCTACAACTTTCACATTCGAGAACAAATGCCAAGCAATGTTTATTAAAACATACAAGAAGATTCATAAGTTTCAACAACCATAGTTGTTAATAACCAACTTCAATTATCTCTAAAACTTTACTTTCAACTTTGAGAAAAAAAATCCAGCTTCCGACCAATTCACCATTTTTACACGTGCAAAGTTTAGCTCTAAGGTTTCATTTGGGTCGTTTATTCATAAACCCGTAATCGAGTTATAAATTTTTTCTTAAAAAAAAAAAAAAAAAAAAAAATTGAAGGTCGCCGACTTTCACAGTAAACTATACTCTCAAACACTATGAAAAGAACTTTATATGCCATTCGGAGCCCACGATGAATTAAATACCAATTGGTAAATTTTTTTTGTGTTATCACAATTTGAATTTTTGCAATGTTCACTTTTTAAAACAATTTCCCCCCCCCCCCATTTTCCTGTTCATGTTGGAGATTGATCCATTAGGAAATGCACTGACCATGTGGATGCTGCATGACAGTGTGAGGAAGGTTGAGCACATCAGGGTCTCACCCCCTTAACCAAAGCTGTTATTACAGTAGCCACCTCTAACCCGGGTGGCACTTAGCAAGTCAATGTGGAGTACTTGACATTTCTACTGTACAAAGGTATTTAAGTATTCTAGAACCACTAGATTTGCACAATTTTATACCTATACATTACACAATCATGAATTTAATCTACAAATTTCCTTACGACTAGAAAAATTAATGTACATCTTACTAAATATTACATTTAAATTATTAGTAAACAACCTTACCTTTAATAACATTACACAAATCCCAATCTTGATATATCAAAGAAAATCTACAGGACCCAAGACTAGGATTCTAACCTAAGCACTGGGTTTTTCTAGATACACGCTGTAGTCTACTACACCTTGACATGGTAAAAGAATACCTTCCTAAAAACAATCCTTTACCCATGTCGAGGCATATTCGACTACAGCATGTATCTAGGAAAACCCAGTGCATAGGTTTCAATCCTCATCACGGCTCTTGTGGATTTTCTATCATGCAAATACAGCATTGTCAAACCTAAATGAACTTTCAAAGAACTTACTTTTGGAAAATAATTTTAGATAGCTCCAGCATTTCCCAGGCCAGCTGCAAGTTTGACACTTCCTCTTCATCTTCTTCAGTCTTCTCCCCTAAATGAATTTAAGTTGAGAAAAACTTGTCATATCCAAAAGATCGTAGCAATTACAACCCTGGTATAATCTTTTACCCCCCCCCCTTGCATTAACTATCACATTGCCCCATGTTGGATATGGGAAATGCTCGTGTGTCTGGCACGATCCAGGTCATCACCCTGCTTTAGCTATTGTACCTGGTGCAATTATACCTCATCTCTACCATGTTTTACTTCCTCTCAATCACCGTTTCCACCATTGGTTCAAGATCATTTCAATTTCCAACACATTGCAATTGCTCGTCTTGGCACAACTTTCGAGATGAATGAACTCCACGAGCCAGCTCCAATATCCTACACACAGTAGTAGTTAGTACACTACATTTAAAAGGGTAATTTTGTGAGAGTCTGTACATCTTATATAAAGGGCAGCATTGGGTATGGTTATGATGGAGTAGTTATAGTATGGTACTTAAAGATGCAAGTACCATTTAGGGCAGAAATTATTTACATTAACTTGTTCAAAATTGGAAAAGTTGCTAACCAGGTGAATGCGGAGAGAACTTTTAATGCCCAAATCCATTCAATATTAAAGGGCCATTCTCAACACTTAATAGAGAATTCTGGGTGGGACAAATGGTTGGGTACATGTCCTTTCGCCTAATGTGCCTATTCACCTAGCAGTAAATAGGTACTCTGGAGTAGTCAGCTTATTGTGGGTTTGCATCCTGGACAGGGTCAGCAATTCAACGTGCGTGCGTGGGGGGGGGGGCCCCCCACGATGTAAGCCTAACGTGTATGAATACACTGGCTGCCTGTCCCAACAATAAATTATTAAATAATTGAACTGCTCAAAAACCCAGGAAATTGGCTCAAAAAAATTGCACTCCCAGGAGCACAGCTGAACCATAATTTACACCTGGAAACTACAGGAACTAGTTCGATGCCTGCATTATTAACTTTTACAAGACCAGAAGGCATAGTACAATGTGCAATATTGAAAATATAACCTCATTGAACAGAAGGGTTGCAATAGGTTCTCCAATTCTAACATTTAAAGATAAATGCTTCCTAATACAACACAGGTCAATAGCTGACCTCTTGGTAATTAAAATTCATGTACTGAGAGCACATTTTTTTTAAATTTAAGATTCAAGAATAATTTGGATATTGAAAGTAATATTTACAATGTTTAATCCACCAAATAGTCTTGCCAATCACCTTTTAATTTCCTTCCACAATTTATTCACCAAAATAAATTGACAATCACAATGACACCAGACAATCGACTTGAGAATGGTCCAGGACGGACCAAAACGTCGTCGCCCCTTCACCTAGTGTGTGGTCTGGTCAATATACTTATTGTATATATACAATATATATATACAATATATATATACGCCTGCATATTCACCAAAACATTCCTTTAAACCAATAATACCTCAAACTAAACTAATCTCATGCTATCAACGGCATTTTAAATGGCATAAATGTATGTAAATTGCATAAATGTTATACAACCCTTAAGATGCAACAGTTTTAATCTATAAAACTTTCTATTTCAATGCACCATTTTATACTAGAGAATTCCAACAGTCTACACTAGGGTCCAGCCAAAGACCAAAGGAAGCTTATCAAGGCCAGTTAGTATCTGGTTAAAAAAAAAATCCATGTCAGTAAGGTGAGCAAAGATGTGCAACTGAAAACTTTGGTACAAATTACAGTATTCATCTTCCACATTTATAAGTTAAATTACTACACTAATGAAGCCATAATAGATCGAATCATTTCGATTTTTATTCAATGTGCCCTTAAAATCTAAGGCATGCTGCTCACCTTTGAGGTTATCTCTAGACGATTTCGGGGCTTAGCGTCCCCACAGCCCGGTCCTTGACCAGGCTTTTTGTTACACACCCCCAGGAAGCAGCCCGTAACAGCTGTAACTTCCAGGTACCTATTTACTACTAGGTAAACAGGAGCATCAGGTTGAAAAACTGCCCATTTGTTTCTGCCTCCACCGGGGAGCGAACCCAGAACCTCAGGACTACAAATTAATCCAAAGCGCTGTCCACTCAGCTGTCAGGCCCCTCGTGGTGACAAGGATATTACAGTACTGCTTAATGTCTATCTAAAACAATTACCTTCTTCGTCATTACTTTTACTTTCATCGTTATCTTCTTTAGTCTCCTCTTTGCTACTGCCTTCATCTTGAGAGTCACCATCTTGAGACTCCCCTTCCTGCGAGTCTCCATCTTCGTCTTCCTCTTCATCATCCTCTGTACTGCCCTCTTCTGCAAAATATCATCAATTTACCCTTAAAACTTCATCATAAAGCCATACATGCAAGCTTTAATGCACATTAAATGATAGACAAAAACCAGTACAGATACAAGTTAGTTTGACAACTTAATCACCTAAAATTAGTAGTCTACTGTACAAAATACCAACAAAGTGGAATGGGTCAAAGCAAATGCAATGTCTGCAATATCCTATCAACTGTTAGGCTAGAAAGACTAGTATTCTATGGAAAACTCATTTGTTACTACTGCCACTACAAATTTATCTACCAACTTTGATGTGACTAGCCGTGTCCCTACACTTCACCTAACACTTCCACTGCCACTGTCATGAAACCAAAATACGGAGTATGCAGCACGATGCAAACGGCGTCAATAATTTAAAAATTTGTAATTCCATTTATTGTCCCGAGTACTACGAGACTAAAATGAGCACTAACTTCTGCCCATTTTCTACCTCACGTAGCATCTCGATCCCGCCGTGTGGACACCCACCCACGCTGTAGGCGCTGTTCGTGACCTCGCTCACGACAGCTGCGGCTTCCCCTAGAGTCAAAGTTTTCCCATTGCGGTTATTGTCTCGGGCATTTGTTGTTACCAGCTTTATAAACACCGCAAATTGACTTGGATGGATACTGATCAAGGTCAGCCAATCCATAATGAAAGCATTTAAAGAAGAATGCAAGAAAAAGTTAGAGTTTACGTTGAAGGTATAGAAAAGCAAGACGCTCGTATATGCAAATATCCCTTCACAGCATTCTATTGCAAACAATAATACTATACTGAACAATGTAGCACAAAAATTGAGGCCAGAAAACTAGAGGGTAAACATTTGTGGGAGGTGGCAAGCTCACGTGCACCACTCTGCTGACCTTGAGGTGCGTGGCGGGTCGCCTGTTAGGGCAGCGAGTGTTAAAAGTTTACAAGTGACTGTACAAGTTTTTACTGAAGCCGCTACAACCGACTTCAGCAGTTTAGGTACCTAGTACTTTATGAACTTTGATGCATCCAATACAAAAGCTTCAAGTCCAAGAATCCATACCTAACTTCTATTCTGTAAGTTAGAATTTCATAGCCTCCACTTCATTTGCCAAATCATTCAATTTTCTCATCTCAAATATTGTTTATCTGAATAAACAATTCTGACCCCATTTAAAGTTGGCATAAATTAAATTTTTTTGGCATTTCCAATACAAGACAAAACTTGACAAACTTCACCCACATCAAGAATGTGTTAGTCTGGATAATTAATAGCACTAATTACAAAGCTTGGAGGAAGTCTAGCCAAGAGCAGACAAAGGAAAACTGTAGGCTTTACCATCTACTGTCACAATACCAAGCAAGAAATGATCAAATCATCAGTTATTACAACCTTTAACTACAAATGTGGAAATTTTAGAAAAGTGAAAAGAGGAAACCAGAATACGAAGGCCAGTTCCAATTTGCATTTTATTTTTAAATAAACTATTTTATCAATCTTACTCTCATTCACTGCCTCTTGGCTGTCATTTTCCTTTCAGCCTTTACCATCTTTGCTTCCTTGGAGCTCCCATCCGGTCCCTTCTGTTTTCCCTTATCACCATCCTTCTCCAATTTAATTTTTTGTTTGTCTTCCTTATCACTCTTTTGGAGGCTCTCTTCTGTTTCAGTTTCCATCTGGTCTCCACTGGTCACATTATCATTGCCAAGAGTGCTCGATAATTCTAATTGGGACTTTTCCTCGCATTCATCCACCTCCAACTTCCCTATTCCTCCGGCATCAGAACTTTCATCACTGACATCTCTACTAGGATTTTCTATGCCTTCATCCTCTGAACCATCCCCATTTAATGCATGAGCTCCCTTTGAACTCTCAGCCACAGCTTTCCTTCCCAATTTCTCATTTACAGCCTTCACATTTTTCTCAATATCTTTGTAGTTCTCTTCCAAAGCTTCACCAACATCTTTGGAAACCATCTCCCACTCCTCCTCTAAATAAGAGATTAGGCAAGGTCACTTTCTGCAAGGTTTAAAAGTTGTCTAACTACTCTTTATTGCACTTATATCATTTTTAACCCCCTTTGGTAATTTTATGCATAGTCACTGGTAGTTATAATCAAGAGCAATTTTTGTATTGCTAACATTAGTTAATCCTTAAAGAGCAGTTACTGCCAATTTTGGAAAATATTGCCCAGGCTTTTATATAAACTTAAATATGGTTATGATATTAAAAGTAACAACAGAGTCCCATTGAACATTTCATTATTTGTTTGCTCGCTATTGTGACACTGTACTAGTGGCCAGTGATCTATCAATTTAGTGTTCTGTCATTTTTACCACAGAGCAGTAGCAATAGTGGTTTGCAAAAGCTCCCTTCCAGCTGTGCCAGGAAAAGGTTTATGATCATGCAATATTAAGCATAAATATTGCATTATAGCGCAATACACGGCTCACAGAACCGTGTAAATGTTATTAAACGTGTAAAGTGAAGCAAGAAACCTAACTAACACTTGTTCACACTTGAAACATAAGCCAGCAAGCTACCCATTTTTATGGGGACTATCAAACCACCACCCCTTTCCCTACCACTCCCTCTTCACAAAATCTGAATTTTTTTTATCTTGAAATTATTTAAAACATTAACAAAAGATGTAAATTTTTACGATAGCTGCTCTTTAAGGGTAAATAATAATGGTCAACTTTAATCCTGAGAATAACAGGCCACTTCCCACTGGGAAATGGTCAACAAGTAAAACTTTTAACAGTAAATGCACAAAATTAAGGAGGTGAAGATTACACGCACTATTTACCTGTCGCTTTTTCTGCACTCTCTACCTGGGAATTATCCATGTCCTCACCTACAGGAACTGAAAAATCAGGATGAAAATGGCCACTTAACCACATTACACACCTCAATTAAAGAGTAAAGTTTAGATTTTTATTTCTTTTGTTTTCTGGCATAAACTTATTCTTACCTCCATCCAAGGCATTTCCCAATACTCCACTCTCTATACGAGCCATTTCCAACAAGGCTTTGCCATAGTGGAAATAGGCATCCCCACATTCTGGAGCAGTCTCTCCATATTCTTCCGCGAGATATCTACACGCTTCCTGAAATACAAAATTTATTATGAAATCTGGTTCATAATTTTAATCTGAACACAGTCCACACTGAAGAGGAACAGCACAGCAATATAAATTACTGTACAGTACTAAGATTAAGGAAGAGCACCAGTGTGAAGCCTCAAGTCAACATGCAGCACTGAGCCAGCCTGTACTTTTATTCTCCCTCTCAGCTGACCAGTCGTTAAAACCAATTAACCTCCAGCACTCCGCACCTTTTAAAATAATATTCCTGTGATGCAGCGGAGAGAAAAAAAAAAAGGCCTGGTCAAGGACTTTGCCGTGGGGACGTCAAGGCCCAAAATCACCAAGACAACCTCATTATAGCCGCGAGTTAAAGGCAAGTTTTAATGTAAGAGCTACAGATTCTACAGGAAAGATGATTAGGTTGACTATCTGGACCTAAAAAAGGCTTGACAGTGCCACACAAGATGTTTTTGAAAAACATGCTGGAGGGGTGGAGACGACTTCTGGCATTGATGAAAAATTTTGATAGATGAGGGCAGTAATCAGAGGCAATGTATCTGACTGGAGGAATATTACTAGCCAAGTAAAACAGGGTTCAGTTCTTGCACCAGTAATGTTACTCATTTATATAAACGATCTACCAGTAGGAACAATTATGAACATGTTTGCAGATGATGCAAAGATACTGAAGATAGAGAATTGTCATGTCCTTCAAATGGATTTAGATAGTGCTTTGAGCAACATGTGGCAAACGAATTCAGAGAATAAATGTCATGTTATGGTATGGTATGGTATGTGGAGTCTGAGAAAATAGACTACACAACATATAAATTATCTGGAAAGGAACTAAAGAATAAAGAAAGATCTAGGAGTGGTTTTGGATAGCAAACTGTAACCAAAGGAACAATGAACATTGTATTGCTTTACAATTATATGGAAGGTAAAAAACTGAAGAAACTGTTCATGACATGCAAGACCAAAAATGGAATATGCATCCTGCTTGATGGGGTTCTGGGAGTTTTTCTACTCCACAAGCCCTGCCCGAGACCAGGTTCGACTTTTGAGAATTCGGTCAACTAGGCTGTTGCTTGGAGTGGCCCTCAGGCTCATTATCCACCACAACCTGGTTGGTCCGGCACTCCTTTGAGAAAATTATCTAATCTCTAAGATGTCCGTGGTTGTTCCAACAATATTTCTTTTACTCGCTGGGAAGATGTTTAACAAACGTGGACCTCATTTGTTTTTAGTGTTCTCTAACTGCCTTTGGCACCCCTGCTCTTCACTGGTTCTATTCTGCATTTCTTCCTTATTGTTCATAACTTTTTTTACTGTGTACATTTGGGACCTGGCCCTCCAGTATCTTCCATGTGTATATTTGATATCTCTCTCATCTCCTTTGTAGCAAGTACATTTGGAGAGCTTTGAGACGATACCAATAATTCAGGTGCTTTATTGCGTCTATGTATGCCATATGTTCTCTGTATTCCCTCTATTTCAGCAATCTCTCCTGCTCTGAAGGGGGGGGGGAGAACAAGTACTGAGCAGTACTCAAGATGGGACAGTACAAGTGATTTAGTGATTTGTATAGTACAACCATTGTGATGGGATCCCTGGATTTGAAAGTTTTCATAATCCATCCTATCATTTTTCTGGCTGATGCAATATTTACTTTGTTATGCTCCCTAAACGTTAGGTCAGACATTCGCAAATCCTTTACATGCTGCTTTCCTACTCTGGGCACAGTAGCCCAGCAACTCTGGGCACAGTAGTTGTGTTTTGTACCCTGTATTATGTTTAAGGTTCATTTGTACCATTCCTGAGTACCTGGAATTTATCACTTAAAACATGTTATTCTGTTGCCCATCTAAAACTTAATATTTGCTTAAGTTTTTCCAATGTCTTCAAAAGTAATTTTCACACATTTGTGTCATCTGCAAAGGATGATACAAAGCTGTGACTTGTCTATATCTGATATGAGAATAAGGAAAAGCAAGGGTGCAAGGACTGTACCCTGCTGTACAGAGGTTTTAACTGCGCTTTGACTATTTTATACAGTCTACTTTTCTGTCCAACATAACAGTATACAACGTCCTACTTTACTGGTTATTCCCATTGACCATTGTGTGCCGTCACTTCATGGTCACATTTATCAAATGCATTTGCAAAGTCTGTGTATACCACATCTGCATTCTGTTTTTCTTCCAATGCCTCAATGACTGTCGTAGTGGTCAAGTAGCTGGGAGAGGCACTATCTTCCCACTCAAAATCCATGTTGGCCTGGGTTGAAGGTCATTGGTTTCGTGGGCCACTCTAAGGAACATCCTAGTAGACCAAACTCAAGTCAAGCCTGGCCTCAGGCCAGACTTGGGGAGTAGAACTCCCAGAACCCCATCAACCAGTTATCAACCAGGTATCAACCATGTAACTGGTGACCCAATTCCTAATCACTCCAATACTTATATTATGTGGGACGTTAGTGCAAATGATCTAAAATTCTTTGCCAATACTTAGCTCCTTGTGTATAGGTGCTGTCTGCCGCTTTTAGCACATCTGGTATCTCCTGCGTCCAAGCTCTTCCTCCACACTAAACCGAGTGCCTGTGCTACTGGCACCTTGCATTTCTTTATAAATATTGAATGCCATGAATCTGGCCCCAGAGCTAAGTGTATGGGCATGTTTTCAATTTCTTTCAAAATCTGCTACACGTGTTGAAATTTGTTATACTTACAGGGGTTTGGATATCAGGCATAAAGAAGTTGTCTGGATCTTCACATTCATACTGTTTATTTGAGTGTTAAACCATGCTCTCTTACTGCTTTTTTAGGATTTCACCAATTTCTGTTATCCTGTGTATGATCCTTCACTCGTACTAATAGGTCCAATACCGTCAGTGGTTTGAGCTTCTGATTTTGCACATGTGAAAAAATATTTTGGGTCTTAGTTCCTGAACTGCTTTCTGTTCTAGCTACCTTTTTTCAATCTGATACGAGCATTTCAATTTCTGCTCTATTTCTTCAAACCCCATTTAAATTATTCTTACTTTGTAGGGAAAGTCATGTCTGCTTAAGCATTTCAGTTATTTTTTTCCCTTTGTAGTGTTGTCTGCACTCTCCATGTTAGACCTTTCTGGCTTACCTCGAAAGAACATGTTTCAGACTTTATATGCATCCGAAGTTGGTTTTTCTATTCCTTCAGTAGGATCTTTATTACTTAGAACATTTTCCCATGGAATGTATGTTTGTTTCCTGTTTATTGTCTCCCAGTCTATCTTTTTATTATTAAAACTGAATAACCCCCTCTCACTTGATCATTGTTTTAGGTCTATTCTGAGTAATAATGGTAGTTTGCACTTCAATGAGCTTGTGATCCGAGTATGTGGCATCTGATACCGTATTATCTCTGATTATATCTTCATTGTTTTGCAAAGATCAGATACAGAAAACTCATTTCTCGTTGGCTCTGATATCTGCTGCTCGAGTGAAAATATGTCACAGAATCTAAGCAGTTCTTTAATCTGTGGTTGGTTATGTCCCAACAGATTTCCTGGTATAATATAGTTTGCCATTCTCCATCTTAAATTTGGCAAGTTTAAGTCACCTAGGAAGATATCAGGTACCGGTTTTGCCAAATTATCAAGGATATTTCCATTTTGTTTATCTGTTCTGTGAATGCCTCAACCGTTGCATCTGGCAGTTTGTATATTAGAATAATAACAGTTTATTTTCTCTATTTTTACTCCCAGTACCGCTACCTCATTTTTAGAGTCCAGGAGTTCCGAGCATACAAGGCCTTCCCAATATACAGGCCCACCCTGAGGGAGCCGATCGGCCGAGCGGACAGCACGCGGGACTTGTGATCCTGTGGTCCTGGGTTCGATCCCAGGCGCCGGTGAGAAACAATGGGCAGAGTTTCTTTCACCCTATGCCCCTGTTACCTAGCAGTAAAATAGGTACCTGGGTGTTAGTCAGCTGTCACGGGCTGCTTCCTGGGGGGTGGAGGCCTGGTCGAGGACCGGGCCGCGGGGACATTAAAAAAAACCCGAAATCATCTCAAGATAACCCCTCCATGTGACCTAATCACCCTATCACACCTGTATAGATTATATCCTGGTATCCACATCTCACTGACAAAATTCCCCTGCATGGGTTTCTGTGAAAGCACCATATACTGCATTTGACTGAGGCCATTTATGAAATTTACTGTGTTCTTGATATTAGTCATTGTGTTTGCGGGGGTTGAGCTGTGTGTGTCTGGTCCCGCCTCAACTGTCAACTGGTGTACAGATTCCCGAGCCTACTGGGCTCCATCATATCTACATTTGAAACTTTGTATGGAGTCAGCCTCCACCACATCACTGCCTAGTGCATTTCATTTATTAACTACTGTACTCTGACAAAATTCTAACATCTGTGGCTCATCTGGGTACCAATGTTCCACCTGTGTTCCCTTGTTCGTGTCCCACCCGTGCTGAAGAGTGTCTTTGTCCACCCTGTCAATTTCCGAGAATTTTAGGTAGTTATGTCTCCCCTTACTTCGTTTTCCAGGGACGTGAGGTTCAGCTTCTTGCATGTTGGGAAAGATGAAGGAGGTTAATATTTGGGATAGTTTGACTGCACGACTTTCTTGGCAGGTCCATTATGCGTGGACTTTTTTCTGACCAGTGCTGATTGTTGTTGGGCAGTTGCCTGTCGTAGTTGTAGTTCCTTTTTGGCGTGTAATTGTATCCTATTCTGATATGCAAGTGGGTCTGGCATCAAGTTCCATATATTCTCCATGTTCCCCCTTTTGAAATTTCTTTCGGCTTGGTGTAAAAAAATTAATGAATTTGGAGGAAACAATATCTTGCTTGCCACTTTATGTAGTGTATGTTTATGTAAGTGTAGTATCTAACTGCACTGTTAGATAATGTTCCAGTGGTCTGTCGGCACCAAATATCAATTGTACGGTCCCCATATCTCAAGAAGCACATCAGTAAGCTGGAAATTGTGTAAAGGCATGGTACAAAATGGCTTCCGGAACTGAAAAATTAGAGTTGTGGAGAGGCTAGAAGCATTAAACATGCTAAAACTTGAAGATATGAAAAAGGGTTTGATCACTTTCAAAATAATAACGATTCTGCAAAATTAACAAATTCCTGAACCAGCAACTTCAAGAGCAAGATGACAGGTTCAAGCCAAGGAAACAAAGGTGCCAAAAAATATATTAGAAAAGTTTTTTTGCAAAGTTTTAGACAGTTGGAACAAGTAAGGTGGAGGAGGCCAAAAATCATCAGTAGTGTCAAAGCGTTACTTGACAAAGTACTGGGAAGATGGGACACCACAAGCATAGCTCGTCCTGTAACTACACTTGGGTAATTACACCTTTACAGTGATGCCGTGTAAACACCATGTTGTTAGTGGTGACTAGTATGACTGGTGGTGGTCAAGACAACTTGCACCACCTTCAGTGCTCATACTGGAAAAACCTAAGTAAATTCTTTTGTGTAATCTACCAAATGTGATGGCTGGACAATGTTAATGCCTGACAATCTATTAAGTAGTTTTATTTAATGTGAATTTTATATAATTCTTGCCAAACCTTAAAAATTGGGCAACAATACTGCTTGTTCAGTTATTCTACAAACTTTATTTTAAATTAATTAACAAAGGCAACAGAGTGCAAAGTTATAATCAAACCTAGGCAAGATTTACCATCGCACATACAAGTTTTAATATGTTTTTCCATGACTTATGGTGTAAACTTTTGCTAACATGTGCCACTTTTAAATTTAGGGTTTGTAAAATGAATTCTTGGACCAAAACTCCACAAGGCTAACAAAATGTATGCAAGCTAATACAGCACTACAAGGTTTGTCATCTAAAACTGACTCACGTACCTGTAGAGAGTTAACAGCAGACTGAATATCTCCTACAACCAAATGCCTCTTTCCTTGAGCAAAATGATTTAGTGCAGCAGTAGCAGCATCTCTGAAAGAATGTAAATTTTTACCATCATTATATTTGAAGATTAAATTTAAAAAAAAAATATTGAAGACCTTTTTACAGACTTATTTGTTTGTTTAATGATTAAGAAAATTTTAAAAACTGGCCATTAAACCAGTTTTAATAAATTACCCCACAACTTTTCTTTAGTTTTACCTTTGCCCAGGTTGAAGCCAGCCTTCCTAGGTAATTTGTCTTGCCATATTTTTTGGTGTAAAAGACGCACTCTCATAGGACGCAACACTATTACAAGCATATTTTGCGGAAAAAAAAAACTTGACATTTCATCATACATTTATTGAAAGATTTAAGTGGATTTTGTACCCCAACTTTTACCTCTTCTAAATCAGCCGTCTAGTTTATTTTGAGCAAGAGAACTGCTATACAGAATGTCAAACATTTCTGGACATTTGTGTTGCCGCATCAGACCATTAGGGCGGTGCACCCAGCAGTGGTACACCATCACAGCTCTCTGGTTTTGTTGCCATTCACGCATTGCAAATGGCTGGCAAGTGGATGAATGTTTAACCTTTAAACTGCGCAAGGCTTATACAGTGGTACCTCGGTTTAAGAGTAATCCGTTCCTAGAGACAGCTCGTATTCCGAAAACTCTTAATCCGAAGCTAATTTCCCCATAAGAAGTAATGGGAAATGAATTAATCCGTTCCAGACTACCCAAAAACCTCACTTCAAACTAAATTTTATACTTAATTCATCTAAATAAACCTACAAAACTACATTCAAGTTATTACTTACCCTTGTTGACTGCTGTTGGTGTATGGAAGATGGTGAGGAGGAGGGAGGAGAAGAGGTGTTACTGTTTGGAAGGGGAGTCCCCTTCCATTATAACATCAGGCAGTGAGGACTTTACTGGTGTGCACACACTGGCACATTTTGCTTGCATACCACTAGGACTTTGTCTTACTAAGAATCTGTCTAAAGACACTTTTCCCTACATTTTAACACTTGTCTGTAGTAAGACATCACATTGTCATTTAAAAGGTTAATGCAATGGCCTGCTACAGCTTTAACTGGGCGAGTTTTTTCAACAAAAATTTGCAATTCTTCCCATACTTCACACATTTTCTTAACACTTTAGCGTTATCACGGCACTCTAGAGCGTTACCACTGTTGAGGTCGCACAGCGGACTCGCTCACGGGTCACGAGAAAAAATATTTCTATAAACTTTGTTATGCGATCGACTTTGGGCTAGTTTCAAGATGTCTGCCATGAAATTTCCATTTTCTCTAACAGCTGCATAGCCTATTTGGTAGAATAGCATAGCATTGCACCATCGAGGTAAGACCATTGTATTGTTGACACAAGTGTAATAGACGCAGTTTATTATTTGGTGCCGGTCTAACGCATCCTTGTATTTTGTAACGCATTTTATACTTGTGTTCTTCTAGAACATTGCAAACACACTGGTACAAAAAAAATACGTACATCAAAAAATGTCAGAACGGTGAAAAGAATACACACTTTTCAATAGGGGTTCCGCCGATGTGCTGTCACGGGTAACACTTCGGCCACTTCCACTTTGCGGGTGGACTGCAACATCGATTCTACATTAATATGCTTATGTCCGTGTAGGGAATTTTATTGCGATTTCAGTGCTACCAAATTTAACGCTGTAGGACAATTGTGTTGACAACCTTGAAAAAGAGTAGAAACATTTCGTCGCTGTTTGGCGCTCACGGCTAGTGATCAACGTAGTTATTTGGTGCTGGTCTAACTCGTGCTTTGGTGACATTTTATACGCATGTTCTTCTAGAACATTCTATTGCAAACATTGGTACAAAAATTAAATACATACATCAAAAATTAATGTCAGGACAGTGAAAAGAGTACACACTTTTCAGTGTTGCCACTCGATCACCCGAAACGCCGCACTGTTTTCTTAGGTTGAACCTTACCACTGGCTTTCTTGGGACCCATGGCAAGATATAATAACTTATGCTCAAGTGGCCAAAAATCCGACAAAAAAATATAAAATCCTTGGAGAATTCAGGTGGGATAGTCACTGGGCGCAAGGTACTGGTAAACTGAGGCGCGATTGCCGTGCCACCGCGCGCTAGTTCGGCCTTATCTTTAGGTTATCTTAAGAGATGATTTCGGGGCTTTAGTGTCCCCACGGCCCAGTCCTCTACCAGGCCTCCACCCCTAGGAAGCAGCCCGTGACAGCTGACTAACACCCAGGTACCTATTTTACTGCTAGGTAACAGGGGCATAGGGTTAAAGAAACTCTGCCCATTGTTTCTCGCCGGCACCTGGGATCGAACCCAGGACCACAGGATCACAAGTCCAGCGTGCTGTCCGCTCGGCTGACCGGCCTGTACGCGTGCGTATCAACAAACTCGTGTTCCGAGGTAACCTTCGCCTTCTGAGGCACATTTTCCGAGCAAATCCTGCTCGTATTCCGAAAAACTCTTATTCCGAGGTACCACTATACAATGGGGCCTCGACTTATGATGCTAATCCGTTCCCAGAGACTGATCGTAACTCGAAATATCGTAAATCGAAGCGATTTTTCCCCATAAGAAAATAAAGGGAATTGAATTAATCCGTTCCCCACCCTCCAAAATATTAACATACAAATACATTTTATACTGAATACAATATTTTTTTCTAACTACAATACAGTACCTAAGTTGATCTTACCTTCATGGAGGGCTCTTGATGGCATATGGAAGAGGGTGATGAGTTGGGAGGAGGAGAGTTGTTACTGTTTGGAAGGGGAGTCCCCTTCCATTATCACATCAGACAGTGATGTTTTCTCTCGGGTACTCTCTCCTACGTTTTGCCTGAATACCTCTAGGACCTGGTTGTGGTTCAGTGCTCGTCTCGCTACAAATTTGTCGAGACATTTGTTTTTCCCTTCATTTTAACAATTGTCTAATGATGCATCACAGTGTCATTGAATAGGTTAAGGCAACGACCTACTGCAACTTTATTTGGGCGAGTCGTTTCAGCAAAGGTTTGCAATTCTTCCCATGCTGCACACATTTTCTTAATTGTTGAGGAGAGACATTCTGTTCTCTTGTTTCTGCTCTATGGTCATCCTTACATGGGTTTTCATATGTTGAGCCTTACCACTGACTTTCCTGGGACTCATGGCATGATATATAATCACTTTAATGTTCAAAATGCAAAAAATCACCACAAACGCGGAATTTCTTATAGGCGCGATCGTCACTTAGCGGGCAGCTGTAGTAAACTGAGGCAGGTCGGACCGCGTGACCTGGAACCACGCGCTCAGTCGACCCGAACATGTACCAACACATCGGAAGTCAATGACACCACGGATGTCGAGTCGCATTTTTCGATGAAATTTATATCGTAACTCAAAATTATCGTAAGTAGGGGTAATCGCAAGTCGAGGTGCCACTGTGTGTATGTGTGTGTATGTATATGTATGTGTGTGTGTATGTATGTGTATGTATGTGTATGTATGTGTATGTATGTTTATGTATGTGTATGTATATGTATGTGTGTATGTATATGTATACATATACTGTACATATACTTATACTGTATATACGAAAGATGTACTAGTATTCACATCACACATTCGCAGCAGTTTGTGCCACCAGCAGACAAGTGTAAACATTGCCCATAGTACCCACATGTCAGTACAACTCCACCCACTTGGAACGTAACCGAAGACACCATTCGTGTCAGGGCTGTCCTACCAGACTAATAGCAGTCACGGGATCGGAGTCTCTGGTACTTCTTGCCAAACATGTCAAAACCCTCTAACATACCCATCAGTACCATGCTATGGTTCAGAGAACTAATAGGGACTGACAGGAAACTATCCTGCCATACTCATTATGCAAATGCATGATTATACTTTTCAAGAAACTAGTGCTCTAGAGTGGAATACTGTTGCACAATGACAGCCCCTTTCAAAGTTGGAGAAATTGCAGACTTCGAGAGCATGTAGAGATCCTTACTTGCTAGAATCCACTGAGTAAAACGTCTAAACTACTGGGACCGACTACAATGCCTAAATCTGTATTCTCTTGCACCCAGGTGGGAGAGCGAGACAATTTACACATGGAAAAGATTAAGGGGGCTGGTCCCAAACCTACACAAAAATAACACGAGACCAGAAGGCATGGCAGGATGTGCAAAATACCCCCCTTTTTGAAAAGCTGTGGTGCAATAGGTACAGTACTCAGAACTGTCAACATCAGAGGCCCGAGACACTTCAACACACTTCCACTACACATAAGGGGCATAACTGGCTGACCCCTCAGTGTTCAAGAGAATTTGAAAAACACCTCCAAAGGATACTTTATCAACCAGGCAGTGACTTACATCAGGCTGTGAGCAGCTGCATCCAACAGCCTGACAGCCGAGTGAACAGCGCTTCGGATTCGTAGTTCTGAGGTTCTGGGTTCAATCCCCGATGGAGGCAGAAACAAATGAGCCTTTTTTCACCATGCTATTACCTAGCAGTAAATAGAAACCTGGGACAGGTACTACAGGCTGCTTCCTGGGGAAGTGAAAAAAAAAAAAAAAAACGCCTGGTTGAGGACCAGGCCGCAGGGACACTAAGCCCCAAAACCATCAAGGTAACCAAGGTAAAGCATGTGATGAATCTTGGAACTTCTACAAATTGATTATATAAAATAAAATTTATACTGCAGTTTAATAAGTGTTACAATGTATATGTAATAAGGCCACGAATATGCAAAGCACTTCAAGCATGAAATAATTCCGTTAGCTGGACTGTGCCAACTGAGAAAACTATTTTTCGTACCCATTTAAAATGTGCGCGCAGTAGGTTGTGTACGAATTGGGCTCTTGGTACCCCCAGAGAGGCAGCTATCTTTGAAAAAATTCCTAGAATGCCCTAGGGCTGTTGGCTGGTTAGTACCGAGTGAGCAACCATGGGTGCCACACGCGCCTCTGGCTCCCAAACACCTGTCCAACGGGTGTTGAAAGATCACACCCTGTCGGTGAAATTCAGACATTGTTTGAAGAACATAAGGGTCATGATATTGGTGAAGCTAGGCACAAAAAGGACCCAACACAAAAGGTCAGATGCAAGTGATACAGCACCGCACCTATGAGGACGATACAGCAAGCGTATCCAGTTGTAGCTCCGAGCGCCTCTCTTGCCCACCTATGCCATCTCTAATTTATATAGATACATGGATGAACAGTGTTAGCAGCTTCCATGGTGGTGTTTTCCATATTTTCTACAATAGCTGAATCTTCCAGAATGCCTGTATCTCTTCCAGATTGGCCGACACTTTGAGGCTGGCTGAATCTCTTCCAGTGTGGGACCTTACAAAGCAATATTTTCAAGACTACCTTATAAATTTATTTTTTCCTATAATCTTTTCAATACTACCTTATGATTTACAAACTTGGCTACATACCACCTACATGTACTAAAGCCAAGGGTGTACGCGAGTTTTTGCAAGCACACAGATGTACTACTTCGATTATTATTACTCACTTCCGAAGTACTGAGTATGCAATACAGTGTATTACTGTAAATACAGTAGTGTGAAATTGCAAGATTGTTTGCAAGAAGCAAGCAGTGTGCCACCAGGTCCTAGTGGTATGCCTGCAAAACTTTAGAGTATCCTGAAAATGACCTCACTTATAATGGAAGGGGGACTCCCAAGCACTAACAACTCTCCTCTTCCCTCCCCCTTTCTCACTGTCTGCCATATGCCAACAAGAGTCCTCAATAAAGATACTGTAGCACAAAATATTAGCATGTATAAAATGTATTTTTAAGTTAATATTTTTGGGGATGTGGAATAGATAATTCAACTTGCATTGCCGTTTCTTATGGGAAACGGTTTCGGTTTTCAAATTTTTGGTTTTTGAACCATCTCTGGGAAAGGATTAAATTTGAAAATCAAGGTACTGTATAATGGTACCTCGGGTTACGAACTTCCCCGTTTATGAAGCCCGATTTGTTCGGAAAATTTGAATCGGGATACGAACTTTGCATCGGGATACGAGTTTGTCGATACGCATACAGCCGACCAAGTGGGTGGTGGCACGGCAATCGCTCCTCAGTTTAACAGTGCCTCGCGCCCAGTGACTATCCAGCCAGAATTCTTCACAAGAATTTACAAGTTTTTTGTTGGATTTTTGGCCATTTGAGCATAAAGGTTATTATATATCTCACCATGGGTCCCAAGAAAGCCAGTGGTAAGGTTCAAGGCAAGAAGTCGCATGCAAGAATGACAATCGAGGAAAAACAAGATATTCGTAAGCATGAAAATGGAACTCGTGTTGTGGAACTAGCCAGGCAGTACAACAAATCCATGTCAACGATATGCACTGTACTTGCCAAGAAAAAAGGACTAGTGCTAAAGTGGCAAAAGGCGTATCAACAATCACAAAACAAAGACCACAAACACTAGGATGTGGGCAAAAAGTTAAGAAAAGGAGGGATGTCATGTTCATAGCAAACGGCACCATCAGTTTGTATGCGCTGCGTTTCAACGCCAGCAGTATGTAAACAGATCATACAGGACACCCACCAAGCTTGGGACACTGCTAGTCATGTATCTTTATAAGTATTAAAGTCGGTAACCAAGCAATGGCTTTATATTAACCCTACAACCAAGACTTCCCCAGCAACACAATTTTGATACACAAGGAGTTAGTGGGTGATAGTGGTTTCAGAGGCCATCATTTATGATAAAGCCAGGGTATTGCACGAAGACCTTTTAAAGAAAACCCCTGGAATGAGTGCAGATACGAAAGACTATGGCAAGCTGGGGATGGTTTGACAAATTTAAAAAAGTGGTATTCAGTGTTGCGAGGCATGGGGAGGCTGCCAGCTCAAACCAGCAACAAAGATTTTTTGAAGAATTTAAAGAGTTTGTAGAGACCGAGTGATACCTACCACAAGTGTTTAATTGTGATGAGACAGGACTGTTCTGGAAAAGATTGTCCAAGAGGACATACATTACTAAGGAGAAATCATTGCGCACAGAAGCCTATGAAAGTTTTTCAAAAAGCATGGTGTGCAGAAAAAACATATGTGGAGGGCTAATAAGACATGGGTGACTAGGATTTTTTTTTACGGAGTGGGTGGGTGTGCCCTGCCATACAAAAATATCTGCAGGAGAAAAGTTTGCCAATCAAGGGCCCTGCTTCTCCTCGACAATGCTGCTGCTCATCCTCCAGGCTTGGAAGATGCATTGTTGAACAGATAATTTTCTCACAGTAAAGTTCCCTCCTAACACCACTTCTGATTCAGCCTATGGACCAGAAAATGACAGCGAATTTTAAGAAACTATGAAAGGTCACTTTTCCGGAAATGTTTTTAAGTGACTGAAGCCATAAACTTCACCCTCAAAGAGTTCTAGAAACACCATTTTAACATTTTTAGTTCTTTAAAATTGACAAAGCCTGGCAAGAAGTGACTCAAAGAACCCTGATCTCTGGCTGGAGAAAATTGTGGCCTGAATGTGTGCCAGAACTAGACTGAGGGGTTTGAGCCTGAAAATGAAGTGCCTATTGTTGAGGAAATTGTTACTCTGGGCCGGCAAATGGGCTTTGAATTGGATGGAGGAGTTGGTGGAAGAACAACGAAGAACTGACCACCGAAGAACTCAAAGCCCTTGAAAAGGAGCAGCAACAAGAGGCAGCTGAGGATATTTCTTCAGAGCAACAATTAGGAAGTGGTGTCAGATGTGGAAAGAAATGCAAACTTATTGAAAAAGAGAAAGCTGTAGTAGGCCGTTGCATTAATCTTTTCAATGATGCCTCACTACAGGAATGCTACAAAGGGAAAATCTTCAATGGCTTGTTTTGTTGAGAGAATCAAGCAGTGAGCCACAACCAGGACCTAGTGGTATGCAGGCAAAACATGCCAGAGTACACTCCAGAGAAATCTTCAGTCTGATGTTATAATGGAAGGGGACTTCTTCCAAAGAGGGACACCTCTCCTCCTCCTCACCATATTTCATACACCAACATGAGTCATCGGCAAGGGTAAGTAGTAACTAACATACTTTTGTTGTGTAGATTTGGGTGAATTAGGTATAAAATTGACTTTGAAGAGAAGTTTTTGGGGAGTCGGGAATGGATTAATTTCCCATTATTTCTCATAGGGAAATTAGCTTCGGGTTACGAACCGTCTCCAGGAACGGATTAAATTCTTAAACCGAGGTACCCCTGTACTACTGTATTTGAAGCCATGTACAGTGGAAAGGATTTTTTACACTGTTCCATCGACACTATACAGTACTGTATCTTACAAGTCCTATCTTAAGTTGGACAAAGTAATAGTCGTTTAAAAGTTAGTATAAATGGACTAGTTAAAATTTAAGTTGTACCTGGAGGCCTGGTCATGGACCGGACCGCGGAGACGCTATGTACCGAAATCAAGGTAACAAGGTAACGTCAAGGTACCCTGAGGGTCTGCCTTTGGACCTTTGGTGTTTGATACAAACAGTCAAGGTACAGGAATAAACAGCAACATTTAATTTTTACAGACTACAAAAATAAGGCTGGACAAATTTTCTGCCCTATTTTTTTTTTACCGTCCTCTCCTGAAATCAGAGTTTTCCAACTGCTTCAACTTTATTTTCTTTCAGATTGTAAGGCATGGCATACTATTCCCAAAAGGACATGGTTACTTGTGACCATGTCCAGGTCACAAACCTGGACAAAACCACGACTTCAGTGTGTAGGGTATGTGGTGGTAATACAATAATGCTCTCCTTCCACACATTGTACCTGGATGTGGTTCTGGGAGTAATTTACTCCAAGCCCAGCCCGGGGCCAGGCTTTATTTGTGAGAGCTTCGTCCAACAGGCTGTTGCTTGGATAGGCCAACAGGCCCACGTCCACAACAGCTCGGTTGATTTGGTCATACTTTGGAAAACTAGTTCTCTATGTCCACAGTTCCAGGAATATTTCTTATACTTGCTGGGAGGATGTTCTCCAGGAGTGGAGAACCGTGGACCTCTGATGTCTATAGTCTATAAACTCTGTGCTTATGGCACCTTTGCTCTTCAATTTTTCTATTCTGCATTTTCTTTCCATATACTCCAGTGTTATTTTACCATGTAGATTTGGGACCTGGGCCCCATAGTATTTCCACGTGTAAATTTTACACATCTCTCGTCTCCTTGCTAGAGTACTTATTTGGAGAGCTTTGGACTATCCCAATATTTAGGTGCTTTATTGTATCTATCCATATGTTTTCTGTATTCCCTCTTCAGCAATCTATCCTGCTCTGAAGGGGAACGCATGTACCGAGCAGTACTCAAGATGGGACAGCACAAGCGATTTTTGTTTGATACAGTCAAGATACAGGAATAAACAGCAACATTTAATTTTTACAGACTACAAAAATTAGGCTAGGACAAATTTTCTGCCCTA
>WNGS01001312.1:65447902-65470973 GCA_020271785.1 Procambarus virginalis | reverse complement strand
TTTTTTTTTTTACCGTCCTCTCCTGAAATCAGGGTTTTCCACTGCTTCAACTTTATTTTCTTTCAGATTGTACGGCATGGCATACTATTCCCAAAAGGACATGGTTACTTGTGACCATGTCCAGGTCACAAACCTGGACAAAACCATGACTTCAGTGTGTAGGGTATGTGGTGGTAATACAATAATGCTCTCCTTCCACACATTGCACCTGGATGTGGTTCTGGGAGTAATTTACTCCAAGCCCAGCCGGGGCCAGGTTTATTTGAGAGAGCTTTGTCCAACAGGCTGTTGCTTGGATAGGCCAACAGACCCACATCCACAACACTCGGTTGATTTGGTGGTACTTTGGAAAACTAGTTCTCTGTCCACATTTTCCAGTTATATTTCTTATACTTGCTGGGAGGATGTTCTCCAGGAGTGGAGAACCGTGGACCTCTGATGTCTATAGTGTTCTCTGTGCTTATGGCACCTTTGCTCTTCAATTTTTCTATTCTGCATTTTCTTTCCATATACTCCAGTGTTATTTTACCATGTAGATATGGGACCTGGGCCCCATAGTATTTCCACGTGTAAATTTTACACATCTCTCGTCCCTTGCTAGAGTACTTATTTGGAGAGTTTTGAGACTATCCCAATAATTTAGGTGCTTTATTGTATCTATACCATATGTTTTCTGTATTCCCTCTTTCAGCATCTATCCTGCTCTGAAGGGGAAAGCATGTACCGAGCAGTACTCAAGATGGGACAGCACAAGTGATTTTAACAGTACTGTATAGTGCAACCATTGTGATGGATCCCTGGATTTAAAGGTTTTCATAATCCATCCTATTATTTTTCTGGCTGACAACACTTTGTTATGTTCCCTAATCATTAGGTTGTAAGACATTGTTCCCCGATCCTTTACATGCTGCTTTCTAACTGCAAGCAGATTTGATTGTTTTGTTTGCTAGTTTACAGTATTTTCATATATTACTTAACACTAGACTAAGGTTGGATACCATGATCCAAGATATGAACCTATTACTACTAGGTGTTCAATTTGGTACAGTAAAGTTTGAAAAACTTGTGCATTATTTATGGCACCTATTACATGTAGTAACAAGCTTTTATCATTGGCCTCGTGTTAACAGAGCACGAGAATTGGTTTTATCTAGGACAAGCCCACGTACACATTTCATGGTGGCATCAAGGCTCAAGGATGCAACCTCAAATTAGTTGCCTAACACCCAGTTGTATATTTACTGCTAGATGAACAATCTAGAAATCAAAAGAGCCATCCCCATGACCGTGGTAAACCACTCACCCTGCGTGGTTATGAATGTTACTAGGGAAATGTGATTTAAACAGTTATTTTCTGGGTTTTATATGCATGATGCACTTAGATATTTACATCCACAGCTTTTATAACAAAAAGCAAGTGAACAAAGTGTCAGCAAAGTGTAGCACCGAGTGTTGACACCAGACGCAGCCTTGCACACGCCTCCACCTAGTGAAACTACTGTACTGTACATATTCACCTATTGTTTCTTAAACCATGCAAATTAATAATTATAATCAAAATTCTTGTGCAGAGGCAGATATGACTACTACCTCCTCACTGAAGGTTAAATATTGAATGCTGGTAGGCTGTAGCACAGTGGTCAAGGTAGGCTGATCAACTGTTCCATGGTGGCATTTCCAGGAATTGTGAAGGCTATTTGGCACCCCATGCATCTCCCTCTACACTAAACCCACCACACAACCTCTGGCTTGCACCCCCCCCCCCCCTACTGGTAACCAGCCTCAAGATAGCTAAACATGTAAATCTTCCGACAATGAGACACGACCTAAGCATACTAGTGGCCAGGTCATTACAGGTAACGAAGGCCAATATTTAAATTAAGCTCCTGCAAATATTTGGTTTCAAGACTTAAGATTTAGTGCGCTTTTTTCAGAGGTCTTTACAGCATATGAAACTTACTCGGTACTCAAGTTACTAAAACCAAAGGGCCTTCCAGAATTCGAAATTCTTCACAGCTCGCCGTGCGTAGTGTGGAGCCTCTTGTACTACCCGCCGTGACCCACACCAGGCCCCCCACACCACCGGCAGCCACACTAGGCCCCCCACACCACCGGCAGCCACACCAGGCCCCCCACACCACCGGCAGCCACACCAGGCCCCCCACACCACCCCGGGAAGGACTCCTGCAGGAGAGACACCTTACTACATGCAATATACAGTACACAGCCCACAGGCGGTGTACACGTCAGGCATCACCCAGAACCACCCCACACACCCTGGCATACACCCCCGTCCCCCACACTACCCGTCCCCCATACTACCCGTCTACCAGGACAGGCGCTGCGGGCCGCAGCCGAACAAACACTCACATTTCCTTCTTGGAGGGCGAGCTCTTGGGGCTGGCACTAACAGTCTTGCTAGGCGACGCAGACATGGTGTTGGCGCGAGGTGTGAGTGAACAGGTGGTGGGTGTCAGGGGCGTGTGGACGGGCTACAGTCAGGGCCTCACCTGCCTCACCTCGCCTCCAGCAGCAACAACAACTGGCGCCAACTCCGGCACGTCCTCTTCACACTTTTTCCCGCGTATTCCGCCATTGTTCGCCTGACGTCATACTCTCCACTATATTATTTTGGTCTTAGTTTTTACACTTTTCTAAATGTCTAAAATTGTATTTAATCTAATTATATAATAGAATTCATCATTAATGTAAAATTGTGACAATCTCTTTAGTATCGATTAAGATTTTTAAATTTGAGCTTATCACAGAAAATTTGTACATTTATTTAATGAGGGACTATGATAATTTATGTTGGCTTGCTGGTTTTTTTGCTTCAATACAAAGTTAGAGATTAATAATTAACGTGTATTAAGGCTCTGTTAAATTTGTTTAAGGAAACGGCTCTAATATATACCACTTTTGGTAACAACAATAAGGATGGTAGTTTTCAATGTGTATTTATTGTAATTTATTTACAGCAGCTGGATGTTAGAAATAGTAAGACGGAGAGGTGATGAGTTGTGACGGGGATGATTGATGAGTCAAGGGGCGACGTGCTGCTGACGGAGTCAGGTACGACGTGCTGCTGACGGAGTCAGGGACGACGTGCTGCTGGCGGAGTCAGGGACGACATGCTGCTGGTGGAGTCAGGGACGACATGCTGCTGGTGGAGTCAGGGACGACGTGCTGCTGGCGGAGTCAGGGACGACGTGCTGCTGGCGGAGTCAGGGACGACATGCTGCTGGCGGAGTCAGGGACGACATGCTGCTGGTGGAGTCAGGGACGACGTGCTGCTGGCGGAGTCTGGGACGACGTGCTGCTGGCGGAGTCAGGTACGACATGCTGCTGGCGGAGTCAGGGACGACATGCTGCTGGCGGAGTCAGGGACGACGTGCTGCTGACGGAGTCTGGGACGACGTACGGCTGACGGCGGCCGGAAGCAGAGAGGCTTGGAGCACGTAGCTTGAGTGTGGCCGGAGCTGGAGAGCTGGGACGAGGGTGGGAGCGGAGGCCTGGGAGGAAGATGGGAGTGGACAGCTGGACTGAGACGAGGCCTGGGTGTACGCTATGTAGCGAGGCTTGTAGCGTCTGGTGTGAGAGATGGAACTCGATTACTGATGCTGTGTCTCTGACCGTTGTATCTGCGTCCACCCGGCCTGGTGTTAGACCCAGTTTTCTTCACTATTTGTCAGCTCCCTGGTTACTTCTGGCTGTCTTGAGTGTTTCCTGGAAACCTTGGGGGACTTGTTACACATGTCATGAATAGTTAGTGAATAATAATAATAATAATAATAATAATAATAATAATAATAATAATAATAATAATAATAATAATAATAATAATTCACAAATAAATAAATAATAAATATAAATATGTTTATTCAGGTAAGGTATATACATACAAGTGATGTTACATTAATGGATCGAATTATAGATAGAGCTAGTACATACAATGCCTAAAGCCACTATTACGCAATGCGTTTCGGCAGGAAGAACATTAATATCTAGAACTTAATACTTACAACTTAATACAAGAAGGTACAATGGGTTGATGAACTTACATAAGAATTGGTATTTGAACATTCTTGCATTTACGGGCTCACCATAGCCCGTGCTACATGGACACTTCGTTCTGAGTAGCTAAATCTAAAACAACAACAAACATTCTTGCAAAGCCACTCGAGGCCAATCCTGGAGTATGCGGCTCCAGCATGGAGCCCGTACCTTGTCAATCCCAAGACGAAGTTGAAAAAGTTCAGAGGTATGCCACTAGGCTAGTCCAGAACTAAGAGGCATGAGTTACATGTAAAGGCTGCGTGAACTGCACCTCACGTCGCTGGAAGACAGAAGAGCTCGTGGAGACCTTACCTTGAGGTGCTTCCGGGGCTTAGCGTCCCCGCGGCCCCGGTCATCGACCAGGCCTCCTGGTTGCTGGACTGATCAACCAGGCTGCTAAACGCGGCTGCTCGCAGCCTGACGCATGAGTCACAGCCTGGTTGATCAGGTATCCTTTGGAGGTGCTTATCCAGTTCTCTCTTGAACACTGTGAGGGGTCGGCCAGTTATGCCCCTTGTGTGTAGAGACATGATCATCACACACAAAATTCTCAGGGAAAATTGACAGGGAACACAAGGATGGATTATTTTACACGGGTGGTACACGTACAAGGGGACACAGGTGGAAGCTGAGTACCCAAGTGAGCCACAGAGACATTAGAATGAACTTTTTCAGTGTTAGAGTAGTAGGTAAATGGAATGCACTAGGGATGTAGTGTGGTGGAGGCTGACTCCATGCACAGTTTCAAATGTAGATATGATGGAGCTCGAGAAGCTCAGGAATCTGTACACCCGTAGATTGACGGTTGAGAGGCGGGACCCCTTGAGTCAAAACTGAACCCCCGCAAGTACAACTAGGTGAGTACTAACACGCATAGCGGTTCATGCAGGTGTCGATGTAACTGCAAGTGTCGTTAGCGATCATGCCGGGGACTATTGCGCTCTTTTTAAATGCCTGAAATATAATGGCGTAATGGTAAAACACTCGCCTGGCGCTTTGGTCTGGGTTCGTATCCTGACCGGGAAGGATTTTTTTTTTCTACCATAGACGTGGCCACACATTTACAATGCTAACCAGCATATATACATTTTCTTCTGTCCTCCATGGACAGGGTTAGAGATCAGTTAAACATAGGATTGACCGGACGCCGATCCTTAACTGTAGCCTCTGTTCACCCAGCAGTGAATGGATACCCCGCAAGATCCTCACCCCAGAAATTGCCCTCATTTGTTTCTTACAGCTTTAGATCCAGTAACTCTTGCATTTTTTTTAGATATATACAAGAGTTGTTACATTCTTGTACAGCCACTAGTACGCGTAGCGTTTCGGGTTGGTCCCTGGAATACGATCCCCGCCGCGAAGAATAGTTTAAATCAGAGTTAGAATTAGAATCGTAAATATCAGAGCATTCTATATATCAAACAATCCCTTCACCATCAACTTCTTCCAGAAAAACAGACTGAGGGGGTAACAATATCATGGAGTGAGGATCTATGTGAGGCAACTCTGTCCACAATGTATTTAATCTATATGCTCCAGCAGAAAGTTAAATTATATTGATCTTCCAGTCTGCGCTCAAGCAGAGCCAACCATCATTCTTAGTGACTACAATGCTAGACACAAGGACATTGATGACTCTCGCTTCAGTAACGGTAATGGGAATCAACTGCTGTCTCTGCTAAATAGTCACCAAGATGTGCAGATTGTGGGTGACCTTGAACCCACGCATATTTGTGGAGGCATTCTAGACCTCTGTGTTGGTTTCAACGTCTCTCACGTCTGGTGCACATCATCTATTGTAACAGATTTGTTATCAGATCATCACCCTAGATTGACTACTCTAGTTTTAGTTTAGTTCATTTATTATGTACCCCATACCCATCTTGTGGGAGGTAGTGGAAAGGGTTACAGAGGAACTACTCTATGTTATCGGAAATACCATTCTACCCGGTGGGACCTTTAAACGCAAACGGCTCAGTGTTCCTCCTGCTCGACGTGAAGATTTTGTTGCTCATGTGTCAGAGTGGTACAGCATTTATGATCCCTCCACAGTCCAGACATTTAACGACGGTCTAAAACTGGAAACTTTTGTTAACAGTCTCAACTCTCACACCGCCCTCAGCCAGGCATGGAAGGATATTAAAAGAATTAAAGGCGATAAGATCGGCCAAGTAGCACACCCTCACCCTCTACACAGAGCAAACGAGTTAGTCGATGCTTGGGCAACCACCTCTAGCTTCAGTAATCTTCCCCCAGACATACAATTCAGATTAAATGGTGGTTACAAAGATCGAGAAAGGCTCGTTGACTTCATGCTCCACAAGGAAGATGAATGCAACGTGCCATTTACTGTTTGAATTACTCGCGGCCCTAAACAAAGGCAAAGCCACATCCCCCGGTGAAGATGGTATCACTTATGACATATTGCGTCTGCTCCCTTTAGTACCAGGAAATCTTGAGCTGTATAATATTATCATTGTGTTCATTGCTGTCTTCTTTTATGTGCTAGCCATATGCTGTATTGTGCCTGCTAAGTTTTGTTAAACTACCATTCAAGCTGTCATTGCAATCAATCTGAGCTACCTATGTGCTTTAATATACCTACAATTTTTCTATCATCTTTCATTTTTTTTCATGCTATGTAACTTATCATTTTTATAAATTTTGCAAGTATTTACCTACTTATAAGTTTCTTAGATTAAGGACCTGCCCGAAACGCTGCGCGTACTAGTGGCTTTACAAGATTGTAATTACTATGCTATGTATCCTCACAATCCCAATGTACCTTCTTGTATATATATAAATAAATAAAATAAAATAAATAAATATGACCTATGTTACTGGGGAACTTCCTATCTCTTAATAATAATAATAATAATAATAATAATAATAATAATAATAATAATAATAATAATAATAATATGTTTATTCAGGAAAGGTACATACATAGAGAGATTTTACATAAGTGGATCGATTTATAGATAGAGCTAGTACATACAATGCCTAAAGCCACTATTACGCAATGCGTTTCGGGCAAGAAAACATTAATATCTAAAACTTAATGCTAATTGAACAAAAAGAATAAAATGTTTTGAGAACAGATACAAGTAAAGGTACAAAAAAAGGGGGGAACATGACTGAAAAGCAGCACAAATACAATATGTAGACAAACAGCGTTGAATAAGAAAAAAATAATAAGACATGGGTTGACAATAGAGGGGTAAGGTAGGTTACAGGCCAATAGCACATTCATTCAAATTCCCAAGTCAAATCAAGAGAATGCTTTCCGCCCAATTTTGTTTACTAGCTGCATTTGCAAAACATTGGAGAGAATGGTCCTAATTAAACCGTCTTCTTCATAGAATAAAAACCCATGCTCCTTCCCAAGATATATGGCTTCATGCATGGAAGGAGTGTGCATCATTGCATCACCACCTTTCTTACCCAGCACACTGAAAAGTCATATATTACCTTCCTATTCTTGGCCAAATATCCCCAATTGGTATCTATAATACCTGAGTGATTATGACCTATCCACCGCTGCCCACTGGACTGCGGCCGCTGTGTAACAAACATATTTTGTGTGTTGGAAGAAAACGCCCACAAAGAGTGGGGGACTTGTTTATTTTAATAATAATAATAATAAATAATTATAATGAGTAATAATATTAAATAATTATGAATAATAATAATTATAATATGTATTAAATCAATTACAATTAATATTTACATTTATAAAGAAATAAATATAAATAATAAATAAATGTTTATTTAGGTAAGGTACATACATACAAGAGATTTTACAAAGATTTATGGATTTATAGATAGAGCTAGTACATACAATGCCTAAAGCCACTATTACGCAATGCGTTTCGGGCAAGAAAATATTAATATCTAAAACTTAATACTAATTGAGCAAAAGAATAAAATGTTTTGAGAACAGATACAAGTAAAGGTACAAAAAAAGGGGGGAACATGACTGAAAAGCAGCACAAATACAATAGGTAGACAAACAGCGTTTAATAAAAAATAACAGACATGGGTTGACAATAGAGGGGTAAGGTAGGTTACAGGGAATTTATCAGGTAGTGTTTAGTTTTAATCTTAAACTGGTTGAGAGAGGTACAGTCTTTAACATGGTTGGGAAGGTCATTCCACATTCTGGGTCCCTTGATTTGTAGAGCATTTCTAGTTTGATTAAGTCGTACTCTTGGAATATCAAAACTGTATTTATTTCTGGTGTGGTGCTCATGGGTTCTGTTACAGCTTTCAATGAAGCTTTTGAGGTCAGGATTGGCATTACAGTTCAGCGTTTATATATGTATAATACACATGAGAGAATGTGCAGTGACTTAATATCTAACATATTGAGAGATTTGAGTAGGGGTACCGAGTGATGTCTGGGGCCAGAGTTGGATATTGTCCTAATAGCAGCTTTGTGTTGAGTAATTAGAGGACGTAAATGATTTTGGGTAGTAGAACCCCAAGCACAAATACCATAGTTGAGATATGGATAGATGAGGGAGTAATAGAGAGTCACCAGGCAGGGCGGGGTACATAATATCTGATCTTAGAAAGAATGCCAACAGTTTTTGAAACTTTTTTGATATATTTAGAATGTGTCCCTGGAAATTAAGCTTGTGATCAATGAGAACGCCAAGGAATTTGCCATCTAATTTGTTACAAATTTGGGTATTGTTAATCTTGAGATTTATTTGATTAGAGGATTTATTGCCAAACAGAATATAGAAAGTTTTGTCAATGTTAAGGGTGAGTTTGTTGGCAGTTAGCCAAAGATGGACTTTATTAAGCTCGGTATTTACTGTGGCATTTAGAGCAAGGGGGTCAGGACTGGAGTAAATGAAGGTTGTGTCGTCAGCAAATAGAATTGTTCTAAGGTGTTGGGAGGCATTTGGAAGTCATTAATGTAGATGAGAAAGAGGAGAGGGCCAAGTATACTGCCCTGAGGAACACCAATGTTGATGGGTAGGGTGGGAGAAATTGAATTGTTCACAGAAACATACTGGAGTCTGTCAGTAAGGTAAGATTTGAGGTATTGCAGGGAGAGTCCTCTGACTCCATAATGATGTAATTTAAGAAGAAGGTTTTGGTGGTTGACAGTGTCAAAAGCCTTACGCAGGTCCACAAATAACCCAACAGGGACTCATTTTATCAAGAGCTGCATGAATTAAGTTAATCATACTAATAAGTGCATCGTTAGTGCTTTTTTTAGGTCTGAAGCCATATTGGCAAGAGCTAAGTATATTGTGCTTGGCTAGATAAGAGTAAAGCTGTGTTGTAGATAGTTTTTCAAAAATTTTGATAAGTTAGGCAGGATTGAAATAGGTCTGTAGGTGTNCACTTTGCGGGTGGACTGCAACATCGATTCTACATTAATATGCTTATGTCCGTGTAGGGAATTTTATTGCGATTTCAGTGCTACCAAATTTAACGCTGTAGGACAATTGTGTGACAACCTTGAAAAAGAGTAGAAACATTTCGTCGCTGTTTGGCGCTCACGGCTAGTGATCAACGTAGTTATTTGGTGCTGGTCTAACTCGTGCTTTGGTGACATTTTATACGCATGTTCTTCTAGAACATTCTATTGCAAACATTGGTACAAAAATTAATACATACATCAAAAATTAATGTCAGGACAGTGAAAAGAGTACACACTTTTCAGTGTTGCCACTCGATCACCCGAAACGCCGCACTGTTTTCTTAGGTTGAACCTTACCACTGGCTTTCTTGGGACCCATGGCAAGATATAATAACTTATGCTCAAGTGGCCAAAAATCCGACAAAAAATATAAAATCCTTGGAGAATTCAGGTGGGATAGTCACTGGGCGCAAGGTACTGGTAAACTGAGGCGCGATTGCCGTGCCACCGCGCGCTAGTTCGGCCTTATCTTTAGGTTATCTTAAGAGATGATTTCGGGGCTTTAGTGTCCCACGGCCCAGTCCTCTACCAGGCCTCCACCCCTAGGAAGCAGCCCGTGACAGCTGACTAACACCCAGGTACCTATTTTACTGCTAGGTAACAGGGGCATAGGGTTAAAGAAACTCTGCCCATTGTTTCTCGCCGGCACCTGGATCGAACCCAGGACCACAGGATCACAAGTCCAGCGTGCTGTCCGCTCGGCTGACCGGCCTGTACGCGTGCGTATCAACAAACTCGTGTTCCGAGGTAACCTTCGCCTTCTGAGGCACATTTCCGAGCAAATCCTGCTCGTATTCCGAAAAACTCTTATTCCGAGGTACCACTATACAATGGGGCCTCGACTTATGATGCTAATCCGTTCCCAGAGACTGATCGTAACTCGAAATATCGTAAATCGAAGCGATTTTTCCCATAAGAAAATAAAGGGAATTGAATTAATCCGTTCCCCACCCTCCAAAATATTAACATACAAATACATTTTATACTGAATACAATATTTTTTTCTAACTACAATACAGTACCTAAGTTGATCTTACCTTCATGGAGGGCTCTTGATGGCATATGGAAGAGGGTGATGAGTTGGGAGGAGGAGAGTTGTTACTGTTTGGAAGGGGAGTCCCCTTCCATTATCACATCAGACAGTGATGTTTTCTCTCGGGTACTCTCTCCTACGTTTTGCCTGAATACCTCTAGGACCTGGTTGTGGTTCAGTGCTCGTCTCGCTACAAATTTGTCGAGACATTTGTTTTTCCCTTCATTTTAACAATTGTCTAATGATGCATCACAGTGTCATTGAATAGGTTAAGGCAACGACCTACTGCAACTTTATTTGGGCGAGTCGTTTCAGCAAAGGTTTGCAATTCTTCCCATGCTGCACACATTTTCTTAATTGTTGAGGAAGACATTCTGTTCTCTTGTTTCTGCTCTATGGTCATCCTTACATGGGTTTTCATATGTTGAGCCTTACCACTGACTTTCCTGGGACTCATGGCATGATATATAATCACTTTAATGTTCAAAATGCAAAAAATCACCACAAACGCGGAATTTCTTATAGGCGCGATCGTCACTTAGCGGGCAGCTGTAGTAAACTGAGGCAGGTCGGACCGCGTGACCTGGAACCACGCGCTCAGTCGACCCGAACATGTACCAACACATCGGAAGTCAATGACACCACCGGATGTCGAGTCGCATTTTTCGATGAAATTTATATCGTAACTCAAAATTATCGTAAGTAGGGGTAATCGCAAGTCGAGGTGCCACTGTGTATGTGTGTGTATGTATATGTATATGTATATGTGTATGTATATGTATGTGTGTATGTATGTGTATGTATGTGTATGTATGTGTATGTATGTATGTGTATGTATATGTATGTGTGTATGTATATGTATACATATACTGTACATATACTTATACTGTATATACGAAAGATGTACTAGTATTCACATCACACATTCGCAGCAGTTTGTGCCACCAGCAGACAAGTGTAAACATTGCCCATAGTACCCACATGTCAGTACAACTCCACCCACTTGGAACGTAACCGAAGACACCATTCGTGTCAGGGCTGTCCTACCAGACTAATAGCAGTCACGGGATCGGAGTCTCTGGTACTTCTTGCCAAACATGTCAAAACCCTCTAACATACCCATCAGTACCATGCTATGGTTCAGAGAACTAATAGGGACTGACAGGAAACTATCCTGCCATACTCATTATGCAAATGCATGATTATACTTTTCAAGAAACTAGTGCTCTAGAGTGGAATACTGTTGCACAATGACAGCCCCTTTCAAAGTTGGAGAAATTGCAGACTTCGAGAGCATGTAGAGATCCTTACTTGCTAGAATCCACTGAGTAAAACGTCTAAACTACTGGGACCGACTACAATGCCTAAATCTGTATTCTCTTGCACCCAGGTGGGAGAGCGAGACAATTTACACATGGAAAAGATTAAGGGGGCTGGTCCCAAACCTACACAAAAATAACACGAGACCAGAAGGCATGGCAGGATGTGCAAAATACCCCCCTTTTTGAAAAGCTGTGGTGCAATAGGTACAGTACTCAGAACTGTCAACATCAGAGGCCCGAGACACTTCAACACACTTCCACTACACATAAGGGGCATAACTGGCTGACCCCTCAGTGTTCAAGAGAATTTGAAAAACACCTCCAAAGGATACTTTATCAACCAGGCAGTGACTTACATCAGGCTGTGAGCAGCTGCATCCAACAGCCTGACAGCCGAGTGAACAGCGCTTCGGATTCGTAGTTCTGAGGTTCTGGGTTCAATCCCCGATGGAGGCAGAAACAAATGAGCCTTTTTTCACCATGCTATTACCTAGCAGTAAATAGAAACCTGGGACAGGTACTACAGGCTGCTTCCTGGGGGAGTGAGAAAAAAAAAAAAAAAAAAAAAAAAAAAAAAAAAAACGCCTGGTTGAGGACCAGGCCGCAGGGACACTAAGCCCCAAAACCATCAAGGTAACCAAGGTAAAGCATGTGATGAATCTTGGAACTTCTACAAATTGATTATATAAAATAAAATTTATACTGCAGTTTAATAAGTGTTACAATGTATATGTAATAAGGCCACGAATATGCAAAGCACTTCAAGCATGAAATAATTCCGTTAGCTGGACTGTGCCAACTGAGAAAACTATTTTTCGTACCCATTTAAAATGTGCGCGCAGTAGGTTGTGTACGAATTGGGCTCTTGGTACCCCCAGAGAGGCAGCTATCTTTGAAAAAATTCCTAGAATGCCCTAGGGCTGTTGGCTGGTTAGTACCGAGTGAGCAACCATGGGTGCCACACGCGCCTCTGGCTCCCAAACACCTGTCCAACGGGTGTTGAAAGATCACACCCTGTCGGTGAAATTCAGACATTGTTTGAAGAACATAAGGGTCATGATATTGGTGAAGCTAGGCACAAAAAGGACCCAACACAAAAGGTCAGATGCAAGTGATACAGCACCGCACCTATGAGGACGATACAGCAAGCGTATCCAGTTGTAGCTCCGAGCGCCTCTCTTGCCCACCTATGCCATCTCTAATTTATATAGATACATGGATGAACAGTGTTAGCAGCTTCCATGGTGGTGTTTTCCATATTTTCTACAATAGCTGAATCTTCCAGAATGCCTGTATCTCTTCCAGATTGGCCGACACTCTTTGAGGCTGGCTGAATCTCTTCCAGTGTGGGACCTTACAAAGCAATATTTTCAAGACTACCTTATAAATTTATTTTTTCCTATAATCTTTTCAATACTACCTTATGATTTACAAACTTGGCTACATACCACCTACATGTACTAAAGCCAAGGGTGTACGCGAGTTTTTGCAAGCACACAGATGTACTACTTCGATTATTATTACTCACTTCCGAAGTACTGAGTATGCAATACAGTGTATTACTGTAAATACAGTAGTGTGAAATTGCAAGATTGTTTGCAAGAAGCAAGCAGTGTGCCACCAGGTCCTAGTGGTATGCCTGCAAAACTTTAGAGTATCCTGAAAATGACCTCACTTATAATGGAAGGGGGACTCCCAAGCACTAACAACTCTCCTCTTCCCTCCCCCCTTTCTCACTGTCTGCCATATGCCAACAAGAGTCCTCAATAAAGATACTGTAGCACAAAATATTAGCATGTATAAAATGTATTTTTAAGTTAATATTTTTGGGGATGTGGAATAGATAATTCAACTTGCATTGCCGTTTCTTATGGGAAACGGTTTCGGTTTTCAAATTTTTGGTTTTTGAACCATCTCTGGGAAAGGATTAAATTTGAAAATCAAGGTACTGTATAATGGTACCTCGGGTTACGAACTTCCCCGTTTATGAACTTTTCGGGTTATGAGCCCGATTTGTTCGGAAAATTTGAATCGGGATACGAACTTTGCATCGGGATACGAGTTTGTCGATACGCATACAGCCGACCAAGTGGGTGGTGGCACGGCAATCGCTCCTCAGTTTAACAGTGCCTCGCGCCCAGTGACTATCCAGCCAGAATTCTTCACAAGAATTTACAAGTTTTTTGTTGGATTTTTGGCCATTTGAGCATAAAGGTTATTATATATCTCACCATGGGTCCCAAGAAAGCCAGTGGTAAGGTTCAAGGCAAGAAGTCGCATGCAAGAATGACAATCTAGGAAAAACAAGATATTCGTAAGCATGAAAATGGAACTCGTGTTGTGGAACTAGCCAGGCAGTACAACAAATCCATGTCAACGATATGCACTGTACTTGCCAAGAAAAAAGGACTAGTGCTAAAGTGGCAAAAGGCGTATCAACAATCGCAAAACAAAGACCACAAACACTAGGATGTGGGCAAAAAGTTAAGAAAAGGAGGGATGTCATGTTCATAGCAAACGGCACCATCAGTTATGCGCTGCGTTTCAAACGCCAGCAGTATGTAAACAGATCATACAGGACACCCACCAAGCTTGGGACACTGCTAGTCATGTATCTTTATAAGTATTAAAGTCGGTAACCAAGCAATGGCTTTATATTAACCCTACAACCAAGACTTCCCCAGCAACACAATTTGGATACACAAGGAGTTAGTGGGTGATAGTGTTTCAGAGGCCATCATTTATGATAAAGCCAGGGTATTGCACGAAGACCTTTTAAAGAAACCCCCTGGAATGAGTGCAGATACGAAAGACTTAGGCAAGCCGGGGATGGTTTGACAAATTTAAAAAAAGTGGTATTCATAGTGTTGTGAGGCATGGGGAGGCTGCCAGCTCAAACCAGCAACAAAGATTTTTTTTGAAGAATTTAAAGTTTGTAGAGACAGTGATACCTACCACAAGGTTTAATTGTGATGAGACAGGACTGTTCTGGAAAAGATTGCCCAAGAGGACATACATTACTAAGGAGAAATCATTGCCCAGACAAGCCTATGAAAGATAGGTTTACATTTGTGCTGTGTGGAAATGCGAATGGCGATTTGAAAATTAAACCCTTGCTTGTGTATCATTCTGAAAATCTAAAGGTTTTCAAAAGCATGGTGCAGAAAAAATTTGTGTGATGTGGAGGGCTAATAATAAGACGTGGGCGACTAGGATTTTTTTTGCGGAGTGGGTGAATGAAGTAGTGTGCCCTGCCATACAAAAATATCTGCAGGAGAAAAGTTTGCCAATCAAGGGCCCTGCTTCTCCTCGACAATGCTGCTGCTCATCCTCCAGGCTTGGAAGATGCATTGTTGAACAGATAATTTTCTCACAGTAAAGTTCCCTCCTAACACCACTTCTAATTCAGCTATGGACCAGAAAATCAGTGAATTTTAAGAAACTTTATGAAAGGTCACTTTTCCGGAAATGTTTTTAAGTGACTGAAGCCACAAACCTCACCCTCAAAGAGTTCTAGAAACACCATTTTAACATTTGTAGTGCTTTAAAACTCTGACAAAGCCTGGCAAGAAGTGACAAAGAACCCTGATCTCTGGCTGGAGAAAATTGTGGCCTGAATGTGTGCCAGAACTAGACTGAGGGGGTTTGAGCCTGAAAAATGAAGTGCCTATTGTTGAGGAAATTGCTACTCTGGGCCGGCAAATGGGCTTGGAATTGGATGGAGGAGGAGTTGGTAGAAGAACAACGAAGAACTGACCACCGAAGAACTCAAAGCCCTTGAAAAGGAGCAGCAACAAGAGGCAGCTGAGGATATTTCTTCAGAGGAGGATGAGGCAGAAGAGAATATCCTTTCCACAACAATTAGGAAGTGGTGTCAGATGTGGAAAGAAATGCAAACTTATTGAAAAAGAGAAAGCTGTACTAGGCCGTTGCATTAATCTTTTCAATGACTGATGCCTCGCTACAGGAATGCTACAAAGGGAAAACAATCTTCAATGGCTTGTTTCGTTGAGAAAATCAAGCAGTGAGCCACAACCAGGACCTAGTGGTATGCAGGCAAAACATGCCAGAGTACACTCCAGAGAAATCTTCACTGTCTGATGCTATAATGGAAGGGGATTCCCCTTCCAAAGAGGGACACCTCTCCTCCTCCCCCCCCCTCACCATCTTCCATACACCAACAGGAGTCATCAGCAAGGGTAAGTAGTAACTAACATACTTTTGTAGTGTAGATTTGGGTGAATTAGGTATAAAATTTACTTGGAAGAGAAGTTTTTGGCGAGTCAGGAATGTATTAATTTCCCATTATTTCTCATAGGGAAATTAGCTTCGGTTTACGAACGTCTCCAGGAACGGATTAAATTCTTAAACCGAGGTACCCCTGTACTACTGTATTTGAAGCCATGTACAGTGGAAAGGATTTTTTACACTGTTCCATCAACACTATACAGTACTGTATCTTACAAGTCCTATCTTAAGTTGGACAATGTAATAGTCGTTTAAAAGTTAGTATAAATGGACTAGTTAAAATTAAGTTGTACCTGGAGGCCTGGTCGTGGACTGGACCGCGGAGACGCTAAGTACCAAAATCAAGGTAACAAGGTAACTTCAAGGTAACCTGAGGGTCTGCCCTTTGACCTTTGGTGTNGCTAGTGGAGCACTGGAAGACCTCCTGCAGGCGATGAGTCACATATGTGGCTAAAGTATGTTGACCGGACCACACTAGAAGGTGAAGGGACGACAACGTTTCGGTCCGTCCTGGACCATTCTCAGTCGAAACGTCGTCGTCCCTTCACCTTCTAGTGTGTGGTCCAGTCAACAAGACCTCACTGTATCAGCATGCTACTGAGTGGGCTAGTGGAGCATTTAAAGACGTCACTAGTGCTACCTGTGAGGGAGTGTTACGCTGAAGACCTCGTCAGAGGGTTGTAATAGCAGTAGTTTTAGATATTTTAAAATGCAATTTCATTTCTTACCTTAAACATTACACTGCATTTCCACCAAGGGTAGGGATCTCTGGCCTTGAGAAGGCTCAGTTTAAAAGAACACGGTTACAGAAGAGAGAACACTAATGGCAGCCCCAACAGGATCCTTTCCTCATACAGTTTCCATTGGCCTTAGTGGATGTAGTGACTTGTTTAAGGGGGGTCTTAGTTTTTTAAACTTTGTTCAATGTCAACCCATATATTTTTACTACTTGTATATGAAAAGGGCTACAATTGTTCCAAGTTTCAGTACTGCACCTAAATAGAAAGGAGATTTAATTTTTTTTTCAACAAATATTACACTTTTCAAGAGTTGAAACCTTTCACCTTTTCAGATAATCTGACTTTTCTGACACATTAGCATATAATAAGGATCTGTAGAAGGGAATTTTCCAAAACATCTTTAGTTTTCCTAATACAAAGTCAAATCTCTCCCCAAAATTATGCAAGTATGTCATGTTTATTGCTATTTATAAAATCAATAAATGAACTTGGAAAAAAAAACCCTTCCTTCGATTTTAGAGAAACTTTACATATAGGTGTAAGTTTCATGTAATTGAAAAAAATGAACGAGTACCAACTCTTATGTTTACTTTAAAATAAATCATTAAAACTATTAATTAAGGTTTTGCCATCTGTGGCCGAGGTTGACATCAACCAATTACAATTCTCACACTAACACAAATTTGGCACCCTTACAGATAGGCTTACGTGCAGTCAGGTGTACAAGTTTCATGCAAATCGCCTGATAAGAAAAAAATTTAACAATTTTTTGTAATAAAACTAATTATAATGTGTTTGTAATATATGCTATTGTGCAGCCGAGACACACGATTTCAATTGACACTTTTGATAATCGGTTTTTACCATTTTGGAAAATTGACAATTCAATATTTTTTCTCCCTATTTATGCTACGATGCTAAGACTGACCAGTTGAAACCACTTTCATATACACCTTGTCAAAAAAGCTTGAAATCAAACTAGTTTTCATTTATTGCATATTTTTGGCATATTTGGAACCAACGCCCCCTTAAGGTAATTTGCTAATTTTAGTATTCATTTACTCGATTGGGCAGCTAAACTGACTATCGGGTCGATATACAAGATTCAGGACGACTTCAAGCAAGTGTCCCTGTTCAGGGAGTTAAAAAGCTTGTTAAACCAAAACTGTTGCCGACATGTTCATATTTAGAAATGGAGTGTCAAAATTTTTTTTATAGAGTAGACATTTTGTCTAGACTGTACAACTATTTGAAGGTACATTATATTCAGACGTGAAAAGCAATGGGCAGAGAGTAGTAATCTTAAGAGATACGAGGGGAACGATGAAGATGCAGCAGATGACATATCGGACGGAAGACTACATTGATACGCTACACATCAATGTACATAGCGTACATGCACAGTGAACTGGAAATACAATGAAATAGACATTAGAAAACTAGAAATGGAGAGGGCCGAAAAGAAAATGAAATGGAACTAGCCAAAGGCAATAAACAGAGGAAAATGGCCAAAAAGGATAAACAGGCAACATGAACTGGATGCGTTACGATTAAGTGGTACGCGTGACTACAAAGGTGGTTTTGACCCAGTCCGCAACATTAAGATGGTGCCCAAGTAATGAAAACGGAGTAACAAAATTTTGTACTGCTTTTTGAAAAGGTAGCCATTATCTTTAGACTGGCCAAAGAAAAATAATCAATCAATTAGGATTCAGTCAACCTGAAAAGCCCAAACTGCCTACTCGATAAATATCGGTGAGCGGTTCCGGTGATTACGATGCTGTAAAGAGGGTAGTATTGCAAGCGTATCAGCACGAAGTGTACAGACAAATTTAGAAGCCCAAAGAAAGTTGCAGAACACACATTTAAGGAATTTGCTAGAATGAAGAAAGATTTTTTTTAAGTGGTGCGATTCCAGGAAAATCAACAGCAAAGAACAGCTGGAGCAATTGATACTAGAAGGCAGATGGCAGTGGCAGATGAGTATGTATCGACTCTAAGCCCCGGCAAGGTATCAAGCTAACCAAGGTCAACAGTATCCCAAACACAGGTATGAGGGAAGGTGTGTGTTTAGAGGAAGAGTAATGGGTGTCCAGGCAGCCCAAAAAGAGAGGGAGCTCAAGGAGGAGTGGTTGGAGAGGGGTGTTAAGTCCTGTGGCCAGACCAGTCACGTGGCTGCGGCTTGCAAGCAGATGTAAGGTCACACCAACAAGAAGGTATTGTTGGTAATCTTCTGCAACCATCCGAGGAATCTAGTCCACAACAGGCGAATAACGAGGTTCAGAAAAAATGTGTGTTCCATACATGTTAACTGGAAGTGTAGCTGGCAGCAAGGATAGCAAGTCTGATTCTGCAAGACAGTGGTGCAGCTCAATCTGATAAATCAGAGTACTTTACCACTAGGTAAATGATGGGAAGTAAAGTGTAATTGTAGGTTTGCCACTCATTGTATGTGGCTTCCTTTGTGGAAGTGCATTTGAAATCTATGCATTTTACGGGCCCATGTACATTAGCTGTGATAAGACGGTATTCCGGTACAAGGAATAGAAGTCATTCCAGCTCAAGATTTAGTACTGGGTTCGATATGAATAATCCAGTATTTGTTGCAGAACTAGTGTTGTGGACTCTAGTGGCTACGGTCCAACAAGATCTCAGATGAAAGAGCAATTAGGGCTGGAAGAGCTATTTAACCCAGAATAATCATGGCAGAATGTGCAGAATACCCCAGTGAAGAGCAGAGGTGCAATAGGTACTCAGAACTATCAACATCAGAGGAACGAGACCGTTCAACACTTTTCCACTACACATAAGGGGTATAACTGGCCAATCCCTCAGTGTTCAAGAGAACTAAGCTCCTCCAAAGGATACCTGATCAACCCGGCTGTGATTCACTTCGCAGTCAGACTGCGAGCAGCAGTGTCCAACAGCCTGGTTGACACCCACAAGTTAAAGCCTAGGCTAATCTTGTCGACTCTGATCAAAAGACGGGAGCTAGATATTTTGAGGAGGACAAGGTACTTTTCAGGTGCCCACAGAACTTCAGTCAGCAGATATAAGTAACTCACAACTAGTGGTACCCGGAACATCCAGGTCAAGACTGCTTGAAGTGGCAGACAATATTCAGGGCATTGTGGGATTTCTAAGCCCTTCCATAGGCTTGCCAAGCCCCAATGAACCCAATACCCTCAATTGGTGAACCATTTGACCATCATATTTTAGATAGTTGGTCCTCTTCCTCCTACATCTAGGATTCAATATATATTTATCATGGAAAGAGGGAGCAGGTATCCTGAAGCTTTTCCCCTTTAAACAATAACATCTAAGGTGCTAGTCAAACTCCTAATTTGGTTCAAGATCGTCTTCCAAAAAAATAATTCAAACTGATCAGGAAACTAACTTTACTTTCAAATATTTCAAATCAACAGATGTTGGACTTGGGGGTTCACCACATAACGTCCAGTGCCAATCATCCAGAATCCTAAGGAACACTAGAGATTCCATCAAACTCTGAAGCAGATGAATAAGCATTATATCAGTAAGCAAGGACGTTGGGCAGAGAACCTACCATACCGGCTCTTCGCTATTAGGTCGGTTTTAAATTAATCTTTTTGTCTGTCCCCATTTGAAGTTGTGTATGGCCACACTGTACATGGTCCTTTGGAGGTGGTCAGACCAGTGGGAAGAGGCAGAGAGTAATACAGACATGTTGAACTGGATCTCGTCACACAAGAAACGACTTTGCCCTTGGCAGTTTGCTAAAGATAATTGGTACGTACCCAGGCAATCATGAAAGACTAATAATATTTACAATAAAACCCAGAGATTTAAAAGGTGGGAGACAGTGCTAGAGTATTCAACTATGGGAGGAAGTTTAAATGCAAAGTTTAATCTCTATCCTGCGATTTGGAAAGTAAATGCCACAGATTATGCCCTGGGAACACCGGATTCCAAGAAGAAACGGATGCATGTGCCTGTTAATAGGAGTGGTTCTCCTTATCGACAATTTTTTTTTTTTTATCTAAAATCCATTTGAGAACATTGGGATGAAACTTTCACAACACTAAAGCCAACAAGTTGGAAACTTAACATTATTAGTAATTTTCACATTCGAATATTTGTTCATTTTCCGGCCCCTAAATATGTTCCTTAATTGTTGCTTCAAGGACAATGTCATGCTTTAGTACCATTGTCTGACTTGGACTATCCTTAGATGGGCTTAATTTTTTAAATAAAATCAGAGGCTGTTGCTGCTCTGTGGTTACAAATATAGTTTAGTATATAAATTCTGCATGGTAAGAGTTGGTATCTACCTGCTTGTGTTCATCTCTCGGCATATCATTGTGGTAATATACTGACGGCTACAGTTTTTGGTATGTTACAGTTTCAACATGTTAACACTATCGCGCGTGCCACGAGTGCCGCAGACTGTCATCATGGGGCTAATGGTGCGGACGAGCGTGCGGCGGCGCCTAAATGTGTATACTTGTTTCAGTTTTCTCACCAAAATGAATGATGTAGCACGAGAATTAAGGTATCAGTGTGTTCACAAGTAAATTCCTGCAGATGTATATGCATATGTCCAAAAGCCTGGCGAGACTCCCCATAGCAATCCTAAAATTACCCATGAACAAGCACCAATTTGCACACCACAACCTAATGTGTATACTCATTCAGTTTGATAACATCAATTTTATGTTACATAGCTCTTTTTGGTATCAAATTGTTCGCAATATAAAGGCGCACATTTTAAAACTAGTCCCATAATAGCACAATAATTAGAATTTTAACAAATATTTTAAAATTTAGACCCAAAAACGTATTTATAATCTTTCAAGTGTTCCGACAGTTTCATGTTACATCTTTCATTTTGGTATCAAATTGTGTGCATTCTAAAGGTGCTTATTTTGAAATTATCCCGAGATCGATCAGATAAAAAATGAATTTATACAAATATTTTTGTATTGGACGTGAGTCCTGTCCACGGCTAGGAATCTAGAGAAAAAAATGAACATGATCTGTGCCCAAAGAGCGATAGTGTTAACACTTTCACGCCGCCAACTTAGAAGTCATGCCCCGGTGTAAGGGCACAGTGTCACCTTGTGCTCGCCCGCACGAAATGTGTATACTAGTTTGTTTTCTCGCCTTAATTCTCTTGCTACATTGTTCGTTTTGGTATTATTGTGTCCGCAATAGAATTCCCTACAGGTGTATATGCATATATAATGTCCAAAAGCTCAGTGCGACTCCCCGCAGCAAAGCCTAAACACTCTTATCCGAAATGAAAACAAGCTAATAATATGAACGAGTCTTCCACTAAATTCCACCAGAAACTCACGTCACGCCTGTCACAAGATTGTAAAGCGAAGACAGCATGGTAAGGTGTGAAAAAGGGGGGTCAATGGGGGGGGGGAAGAGATCGGTCGGAAAGAGTAACACGGATAGAACATAAGAACAAAGGTACTGCAGAAGGCCTATTGGCCCATACAGGCAGCCCCCTATTTATAACTTCCCCATCCCACTCACATACAGGTCCAACCCATGCTGGAAACACTCGAGGGACCCCACCATCTACAACCGTTACGCGATAATTATTTCCACAAATCAACAACCCTGTTTACCGAACCAATATTTACACCAAGTCTTTCCTAAATCTAAACTTATCCAATTTATACCCTATGTTTCAGTGTTCTGTCTTGTGTTGATACTTTTAATACCCTATTATATACCCTTTGTTATGTCCATACAACCACTTGTAAACCTCTATCATGTCACTAGCCTAACTCGTCGCCTTTCCACGTGAATGCAATTTAAGCTTTACTTAATCTTTCTTCATGTGACAAGATTTCTAATTGGGGAATTAACTTAGTCATCCTACGCTGGACACGTTCAAGTGAATTTATATCCATATTCTATATAATGGCGACCAAAACTGAACTGACATAATCTAAATATGGGCCTAATCAGAGCAAGATACAGCTGAAAAACACCAGGTGTCTTGTTACTAACGTCTTCGATAATAAATCCCAGTGTCCTATTTGACCTTATTACGAACATTCATGCACTGATTCTTTTTAGTTTTAAATATCTACTAATCAATAACTCCCAGATCCCTTTCCGCAATCCGACTTCGCAACCGACCTAGCTTCAAAATTTTACATTTATCAGCATTAAACTCATCTGCCAATCTTTTGACCCATATTCAAAACCCTATTTAAGAAATAAAAATAAATAT
>WNGS01001312.1:65398354-65413048 GCA_020271785.1 Procambarus virginalis | reverse complement strand
AACTAGTTTTTTGCGCAGGTTGCTGAACGAGATTTGCTCATTAACCTCGACTCCAAGAATTTATAAGACTCGCAAGTCTCCACGGGCACTCCATTAATAGTATAATTAACATGAAGAGAATGGGGAATAAGAACCCTGTTTTATCAACAGAGATTATGAGGCCACATTCTACTACTTTCTTGGAGAATGCATCAAGTAACACTTGTAGTCTTGGTTTACTGTGTGCCATAATACAAATATCATCAGCATAACATATAACAGTTTCCGTAGGTTGTACAGGTATGTCATGGATAAGTTTGTGCATAAGTATATTGAAGAGCATAGGGCTTAGGACACCACCTTGAGGTGTGCCTAGTTCGAATGCATCTGTCCTTGTACTTTTGACTCCTTTAAATAGGACACTAGCACGCCTGTTGGATAGGTAGCTCTTTATCCAACTCAGAAGATTACCTTTGATTCCAAATTCAGCAAGTTGCTCTAATATTATTTCGCCATTCGCTACATCAAAAGCTGACTTTAGGTCAATAAAGGCTGCCTGTGTCCCATCCTGGGAGTTTACAAAATATTCAGCAAAGCATGTTTGTGTGCTACACTTGGGCATGAACCCATATAGGTTTGGGGCCAGTTTTTCTTTGACCTGAAACATGACACGATTGAGAACAATTCTCTCCAAGACTTTACACACGCAGGATGTAAGGGAGATGGGTCTGAATTTTTGAGAGTTAGGTTTAGGAATTGGTATTATGAGACTTTGTGTCCATTTCTTTGGCAAGATACCTTGTGAGAGACTCATTTGATAGAGGTCAAGCAGAGGGTGGCTAGGGACATCATTCAGTAAGCTCAAAATGTTATAAGTTATACCATCCTCACCAGGGGCAGTTTGCTTAGGTTTTCCTAATGCTGATGTTAATTCAAAGGGGGTTATAGCAAACTGATCTGTTAAATCTGGTGAGGAGCGTGCTATTTCAATATTAAAGTTTCTGTTAATGTTGGTATGTCTTAAATGCTGCTGTATATCTGGGGGTAAGGAAGAAATTTGTGAGACACTAGACCATTCAGCTAGGAGCATGTCAGCATATTCTGCAGGAGTATGATGAAGCTGAACTGGGCTGAAGGTTTGGTAATGTTTTTAATTTTGTTCCACATTTCTGATAATGTTGTAGTTCTATTGATACCTTGTAGGAATTGTTCCCAATATGTGTTCTTAACTTGACCCTTAAGCTCGCGAAAATCTCTGTTGGCATTAAGGAATGCAAGTAAATTGTCAGCTGTTTTGTCTCGTTTATAAGAGTCAGCAAGCTGAAGCACTTTAGCTCGCTCTGCAATGATAATAGGATCCTCTGTCCATGAGGAAGAACGAGTGTTCTTTTTTTTTCCTTGATTTAACCCAGGTATCATAATAACCGGTAATGATACTGACAAGATCATTGTAAAAGTGGTCCACTGAGACAGGTGTATACCCAGTGTACCACTTATGTACATAAGCCTTAAAGTGCTGTTTAAGATTGTCTGGAATGTTAATTTTAACTCTAGGATGAGGATTGGACCTAATATCCGCCACATTGTATTCACAATATATTGCAAAGTGATCACTTACTAGTTCTGGGATGAGCTTAACGTTGACGTTGCTATCTACTAGGCTGTATCCAATCACATAATCCAGCCTACCCCCCAATAAATGGGTCTGTTTATCAGTATCATACACAGTAATATTATGATCAGTAAGGTATTTCAAGAAGACCCTTCCATTATTGTTACACTGAACATCACCAAGAGCAGTGTGACGAGCATTAAAGTCACCCATACATAACATACCTGTGTTACCTGTAGGTTTCGGTAGCAGGTCTGCTTTAAGTACACTACATCGTCCATATATGTTATACAGTAGGAAATGGCTATTTGCAGTTTGTAATTTGAATTTTTGATAATGTATACTATCACTCCTGTGATTTTTAATTAGTTTACAGATTAATCCACTCTTAATATACGTTAGTAAACCAGTTCCAATATCGTTGTTGTATGCTATATACCCAGGTATCCTGGGTGGGACCTTCTTGATAGTTGTGGACGTATATGGTTCCTGTAAACAGATCACATCCACGTCTCTCATTTTAGCATACAAGATTACGTCATTTATCCGAAGATAAACACTTCGAATATTCCAAGAAAGAAACTTAAGTGTTTTTGTTTGATGAGCCATGGTTAAGCGGTAAGGGAATGAAGGTAACATTTAAGGTCGTTAATCACTTGGACAACATAAGTAATTTTGTCCCGTGTGTCCTGAGTACTTTTGTCTAGGAGGCGTCTAACCTGAGTAGGAGTTGGTGTTCTCTTAAACTCTTTACCTCCAACCAAATCAAGGGTGTCTTGACGATCTAGTTGGGGTGCCAGTGAGGGATCAATGACTACTCTAACACCATGCCCCACGAGGATTTGACACTCACGTTCCGGAGAGATAGGTGAAGTAGCCTCAGCAGCTGCAACATTACCACTCACATCACTACTGGTGCTGGGAGAGTTTACTTGATCACTATCGCTAGCATGATTCACTACACCACTATCACCGGGCAGATTCGTCTCTAATGTTTGTATTTTAATTTCCAATTCAGTAATTTTCTTTTTTAACCAGTCAATTTCTTTTGTATCTTTGCTTGTTTGCTGTAGTCCGTCGAGGGTTGGAAACTGCTTACTAGAGGTGACATCAAGAGCTGCCTGCTGGGTGCCTCCTGCAGCTGGACCAGACGCCACTGGCGTCCTGCTCATGCTAGAGAGGGCGGGGCGTCGAGGGCAGTCACGATGCCAAACATTTACACCTTGACACATACACCTGGGACACTTCCGGACCGGAGGAGAGGCTTCCTCCCCGTCCTCAAGGGTAGGGGTGTCCCTGTGAGGACAATCCCTTGTATTGTGCTGTTCAGCACAGAACCCATACACGGGGTCACGTCGGCAGTACCTAGAGATATGATGAGTACCGTGGCACTTATAACAAACAACAGGGGGGGATACCCAAGGTTTTATAGGACTTGATGGGATGAAATGTCCAAAGAAGGTGTACTGTTCAGGGGGAGGGTCACTGCCATTCCAAACAATGATGATCCTGTTGAGAGGTTGACCATCCTTATGCATCCGTCTTGCCTTGTAGACTCCTTCAAGGTAATAAGCTCTATCAAGAGGATACTCTTTGGGAAAACCGGTAACAAGATATTCCTTATATTTTTAGGTCGATTGATGATGTCTTCTCTGGTGAAAACAATATTACCAATCTTACCTTCAACCAGTTGAGTGATGATATCTTCTTGCTTACGTGACACAAAGATGTAAGGGGATGTTGGTCTAGGTCGAACTATATCGAGGAATGTTTTGGAGAACCTAGTAGAAAGTTGTTCGAACCAATTCAGTTTATCGTTGGTGGATGTTCCAGCTGGGAATGCCAGGCGCACATAGTCAGCGCGGGGAGCAATAGGCGTGGGTGGGCGGGCCCCTGGCTGGGCGGGCCCACCACCGCCCACCTCCACGTTCTTCACACGGGTTCCGGTATTCCTGTCATCATTGCCAATGTTCTCATCGCCATCAGCAGAGCCTGCACGTTTAGCATTTCTTCTCGCACTCCGTGATTGTTGCACCTGCCACTCAGTTCCGTTAGCCAAATTAGCATCGGGTTCCATGTCATCGGGTGACTGCAACCCACTTCGATCATCAACATATTCCTCGGCGGCGGGCTCAGGATCCATTGCTTGGAGATCACTTGCATTAGCAAGCACAACAGAGGATAGGTTGGTACTGAGCCCGGTTGCCATGACAACGGGTCAGGAGGCGCAGCACAGGGTAGCTGCCCAGGGCTCCACCACTCGCCCAGGCTAGAACACTGGTACCCACCTCATGTAAACACACCACCAGTCGCGCACACAAACCACGACCCTAGTTACGCTTGCGGGGGTTGAGGTCCCGTCGTATTCCAGGGTCAAAATTAGGATTAAGGACATGCCCGAAACGCTATGCGTGGTAGTGACTTTACAAGAATGTAAGAACTTTTGGGAGTTGCGTGGTGACCACCGGCCAGGTCGGACGCTCCTGAGGTCTCTCCGCACTGGCTAGTGTTTACGTTGGGTGATTGCTGGTTTGCCCTGCTGGTGGTGGTCTGCCACTGACAGGGTGACGTTTGCTTAGCCATGGGGACTTCTCGCCCCCCAGTGAAGAGGACATTGTCGGCTGGTCTGGCGTTTACGGTACCAGTAGACCATCCATTGGTTGGTGTCGCCCTGGTGGACGTGCTTCATGTGCAGCTGTCGGACCTGGTGGGCATCCAGCTGCTTCAGGGCAACCGTGCTGTGGTAAAGTTCCGCCTCCAGGCTGCCTTTCAGGCGTTTCTCGAGCGGTGTGAGGGGCGTGTTTACCCTCTCCCTGATACTGCTGGCTCCGTTAAGGTAGTGAATCTTAGTGTCACCTTGACGTCTGTGGCGGTGCATGGCGCCCCCTTCGAATTTCAGGACGACTTTTTGACCTCCTGTTTCGAACGGTTTGGGACAGTGTTAAGTGTTCGTTGGAACAGGGTCGTTGCCGGGCACTGTGTTGGTATGCTTGACGGCTCCCGCACCCTGACGATGTCGCTGAAGTGTAGTGTACCGTCGTCGATATCCGTGTTGGGATACACGCTCCACTGCCAGTATCGGGGTCAACCGCGCACCTGTTATCGGTGTGGTCACGAGGGTCATCTGGCTGCAGCGTGCGACGTGGGAGCAGCTGGTCGGGTGCATGTTTTTCGTGCGGAGGATTTCCCACCCTTGTTACTTTCGGACGGTTCTGAGGATGGAGTGGGTACTGTGCCTGCGGCGCCTGATTGCCTGTCTGCTGCTCCGCCTGTTGAGGTGAATTCTACGGCCTGCACGACCCGTCTGGTGCCTGCTGTGGCCCCTGGGGATGTTGAGCCGGTGTGTGTGGGTGTTGGGCCGTCGCCTGAGCTGCGTGTTGTGCAGGATGTCCCGGTGGAGGTCCATGTCCCGCCTGTGGATGTGATACCGGCTCCCGGGAATACGGGTTCTGCTGTGCCTGCCGTGCCTGTGTGTGCTGACAACTGTAGTTCTGCTCTTTCCATCCCTTTGCCGAAGCGTGCGCGTCGGTGTTCTGAGGCTGTTTCCCTGGATGATGTGGACAGTGTGGGTGATGTGGCCTCTGTGGACTCTTCGGACAGTGCTGGTGTGACCTGTGTGGATGTGAAGATGGTGGCCGTGCCTGCGGCGGGGCCTGCTGGGCGTGGTGTGGTGCGACCTGTCTCGAAGCGTTCACGGCGGGCTCGGAGTGTGTCTCCCCCTCGTGGTGTGCCTTGGGAGGAGGTGGGGGAGTATGATGATCTGGCGCCCCCTCCGAGGATGTTGGTGCTGTGAGAGACTCCGAAGTTGCTACCTGTGCCTCTCCTCCTGCGTCTCCTGCTGTTGGATCTCCGCAGTGGGGGGTTGTCCCTGATGATCGGGACCTCGTCGTGATGTTGCGGAAAGATGTGCGCCGGGGGGCCTCGGGTCCTGTGCCCGGTGGTGGGGTCGGTGCCGCGCCTGCATCCCCTGCTGTATCCCCTCCTTCCTTGCTCCGGTCTGGGGATTGCCTGGTTCCGTCTGCTGGAGTCGTGCCCTGTGAGGGTCCGGAGTTGGGCCCTTATCGAGATGCCCGGGTGCTTCCGATCCCGTGGTGCTCGTCCACTATCTGGGTGTCGCGGGTGAAGGAGTTTGTGTATCGGGTGCCGGATAGGATGTCTCAGCCGAGGGCGCTGCCTAGTGGCCGGCTGCCCGTTGACGAGCGGGTGATTTGGGAAGCGTACTGCTTGCGCTTTCCGATATACAAGTTTCCGGAGAAATATTAGTTCCCGTCTTGCACACACACTGCTAAGCCGTGCGTGGCTGCCACCGTGACCGCGACGCCCCGCCCCCCGGTGCGGGGTGTCTACCTCTAACGTTCGACTCAGTTTTCGCCGCCTCTCCTCTCTACAGCCCATCACATCTACCGCTTTTGACTTTCTTCTCATCCTAACCGTCAACGCATCTCCTTACGTCTGTCCTGGTGCAGTCATCGGGAGGGTTAACCCTTCATGCAAACTGCACCTATTCTCAAGAAGAAGAAGAAGAAGAACTCTTGTACATATAAATAAAATAAATAAATAAAAAAGTAGCAAATTAGGCTAGTTAGTTTTGACTGATCTCATAAATCAACTCATCATCCTTATAGACGTTGGGCTACTAATGTTAAAGTCAATGATTGATTAGTTATCCACATATAAATGTAATATGTGTAAATGACAGCTGCGTCAAACAGCCTGGTGGACCAAACTACAAACCGGAGGAGGCCTGGTCCTCGGGGGTAATTAGCTTTGGGTAATTACACGGACCCCTTGAGTAACGTGATAAATATGGGGTGCACAGTAAACTAAGACTCACAGGATGAGTATGTGGTTCAAAATATATACAAAATATATATATATACAATATATGACAAAAATTTTAAAGTATATTTTATGTTTCTAAATTTCTCATGATATATAAAATATAAGGCTTATACTTAAGAGCTGTACTTGTAGATGACATTCCCCGGTTTGGCACCTTCTTTTGAAAATTACTTGCTTGTGGCTGACATATATAATCTGACTGTGTCAGCCATAATTCACCTAGACATCGATCCTGCGTCATATGACGATAGAGTGCAATTACGGTAATATTGCAACTTTACAGGAAATCGTTAAATCATAAATATATCTTGGTTCTTATATTTGAAATATTGTTACATTCAACGTTTGAAAACAACGTTTATATCTGTATTTTTAATAAAATATAAAACATTAATGTTTATCAACTCATCTCTGTTAGTTTAGCTCATTTATTATGCACCCCATACCCATCTTGTGGGCGGTAGTGGAAAGGGTTACAGAGGCACATAATGGGCTGAGTGACTGACGTGCTTATCTCTGAAGCTAGACACAGATATAATGAAATAATCAAGGATGGAGTCAGAGTCTGTCTCCTGTGGATTCCTTCCCATATTGGTCTCCGAATGCATGATAGAACTGATGAGCTAGCCAAGACTTTGTTCGTAAAGAGGGAATTGATTACCAACTTAGACTGCCTTTGAGCAGCCTGAGGGCAGTAATATCCCAGGAACATCAACTAAATTTCGGAGACTTGAGGCAAAGTAAAATTCACACCAGTTACTCCCGCTATCATCATTCTATTATGCAGGAAGAACCGCACGTCTGTGGGTCATCCAATAATGTTAGCAGACTTCTAGATGCCACCACTGCTAGGCTTAGGCTCGGCTACAAGTACCTCTGGCAGTTTGTAACATCTGCTGATGTAGATCTGACTAAATGTAAACTCTGTCAGCAGAACTATTCGCATACTTTGCGTCATTATATAATGGAATGTGAAAAAAAAAATCGCGGAATTTAGAGATAACACCATCAATAATGTCCAAGAATGTGTAAGTACTTCATTCATAATGATGTGCTGCCCGAAATCTTAGCGAAGTATCCAAAATTTGCTTACTGTAGGTAATGCATGCACATGACTGTAAAGCTGCCGCCCAGTTGGGTGGGTGTGGAGCACATGACTGTAAAGCTGCCGCCCAGTTGGGTGGGTGTGGAGCACATGACTATAAAGCTGCCGCCCAGTTGGGTGGGTGTGGAGCACATGACTGTAATGCTGCCGCCCAGTTGGGTGGGTGTGGAGCACATGACTGTAATGCTGCCGCCCAGTTGGGTGGGTGTGGAGCACATGACTGTAAAGCTGCCGTCCAGTTGGGTGGGTGTGGAGCACATGACTGTAAAGCTGCCGCCCAGTTGGGTGGGTGTGGAGCACATGACTATAAAGCTGCCGCCCAGTTGGGTGGGTGTGGAGCACATGACTGTAATGCTGCCGCCCAGTTGGGTGGGTGTGGAGCACATGACTGTAAAGCTGCCGCCCAGTTGGGTGGGTGTGGAGCACATGACTGTAAAGCTGCCGCCAGTTGGGTGGGTGTGTAGCAAGACTAGTAACTGTGCGACTCCTCATAGATGTAAAGTACCTTGTATAGTGACTGTTGTGAGCCTCTTGTTGAATCACTTAATTGTGACAAAAGATTACTGATGTGTGTATTTGTGTGGGTGATTAAATATGTATGTGTATGTATATTTGCATACGTATGTATATGTACATGTATGCATATGTATGTGTACATGTATATATAACATTAATAATTTTGTAACTAGCGTCAAAAGATTGTTATTTGCTTAGCTAAACGAACTAGAGGGTTCAGTTTCTGAACCGATTATGTGCCTCTGTAACCCTTTACACCACCGCCCACGGGATGGGTATGGGGTGCATAATAAAGAAAGAAAATGAATGGACCGAACCCCACAATTCATTTAGCTAAGCAAGTTACAATCTTGATGAGCTAGTTACAAAATTCACTATAAGTCGTCACATCATAAATGGGTTCGAGATCGACCACAAGTAGTGCATTACATAATTTATCAGTATTGTGCAGCCTGTGATCCCCGCCTGGCTGGATACTGATACCTAGGTAGTTTTCATGTGTCCGGACACCGGCGATAAGGTGGTATTATTTATTTAACTTAAGAGATATATATTTTTAAATGTTATCACATTAACGCCTACATCTTCCTTTCTTCTGACATACAGATTTTTAAGGATAATTAAATTATATGGAAACTAATTATACAATTTATTGGCTGGTGTGCAGGGCTTCACACTCTCAGAGCTAGCCATCAAGTAACTATCAAAACGCATTTATCTTCGTTTTCACTTCAGTTATATTTATGACAAAGGATTTTAAATGTAGCCTATATTTCTACCTTTCTGATGAGATTCAGATTCAGATTAATTCATTTATTATGCACCCCATACCCATCTTATGGGCGGTAGTGGAAAGGGTTACAGAGGCACATAATGGGCTCAGGGACTGAACCCCACAATTCATTTAGCTAAGCAAGTTACAATCTTGATGAGCTAGTTATAAAATTCAGTATAAGTCGTCACATCAACAATGGGTTTTGATGACATAAATACTTTCGTTAATTACAATATCTAGATCAAACTAACATTGATTTTCAAAAGGTTGTATATTTTCCATCAATGGAGAGCATCAGCCAAGAAGCCTTCTTTAAAATATGAACATCTTTCCTCGCCCAATAAGATCTAATCTTTGAATAAAACGCAAAAAACGACTTGATTGTAACCTATCCACCGCTGCCCATTGGATGGGGGGAGAGGGGGTTATGTGTAGGATAAACATCAATTGTGACACTAGCCCTCCATATATGTCAGTTGTTTAAATTATAAACTGTACTTGTGGTCGGTCTCGAGCCCATTGTTGATGTGACGATGTGCATTGACTTTTGTAACTAGCTCATCAAGATTATAACTTGCTTGGCTATATGAATTGTGGGGCTCATTCCCTGAGCCCATTATGTGCCTCTGTAACACTCCACTATCGCCCATAGAATGGGTATGGGGTGCATAATAAATGAACTAAACTAAACTCTGCCTTTTTGATAACATATACAATTATAAGCTTTATTTGTGAATCTCAATTAATTAAACAATATATCACAGAGCCTGTAGGGTTCGGTGAGATGAGCGAAGAGACATGGGAGATTTTACATAAGAACAGTACATGGTAGTTCCCAGTTGTCTATGAAAGATATTGCATTTGATTTGCAATATCTTTCCAGCCGGCAATTGGCACCAAGTGCCCTCGACATCCATTCATTTCCCACTCCCTTTCTTGGAAGAATGCCACATATGATGATCGTACAACTGGTTAGAAATGTTAAAAAAGAGATAAGGAAAGCAAAAAGAAACTATGAAGTTCGCATAGCAGGGCAAGCAAAGACAAATCCTAAAGTTTTTTTTAGTTATATCGAACTAAGACTAGGGAAAGGATAGGTCCATTAAAAACTGAGACAGGTCAAATAACGGATAATGACAAGGAGATGAGTAGTATTTTTAACAAATATTTTATATCTGTTGTGACGGTAAAGTAGTGGAGTATGTGTTCGGCAGTCCTCCAATGGCAGGTGTCAAAGCAAGGCCACATATACAAAAAAAAAAGAATGACTGCTTGCCTGATAGTCTGTGGTAAGGTAAGGGAAGATACACAAAACACAAATATAACAATGAAATTTAATTACTCTAGAAAACAAATTTAAATAAAGACAATTCCTTGGCATTGAAATAGTGAAAAAAAATAACAAGTGAAAATAACATATAACAAAAATCACTGTTCCCTAGCTCACTCCCTATTTCGATGTCATTAATTAGTGTTTCCCTGTTAGTTAACACTAAATCTAAAATATTATTTTCCCGTGTTGGTTCCTTAATGTGTTGCGTAAGAATCGTCAATTAATTCTAGAAAATCTTCTGCTTCATTATTCCCTGTTTTGTTCAACCAGTTTATTCCACTATAATTAAAGTCACCCATGACATAAATGTTGTTAGATCTAGATGCCCTAGATATTTCATCCCATAGATGCTTTGCTTCCGTTCTGCCTAAATTTGGTGGCCTATATATAACTCCTATTATAATATTATTTGCTTTTTCGTTTAATTCTATCCAAATAGTTTCTGTGTGTGGCTCAGTTTTGATTCCCTCTTTGAGACTACATTTCAAATTGTCCCTAACGTATATGGCTACTCCACCTCCTCGTCTAATATATCTATCTGTGTGAAATAGTTTAAATCCATTTATTTGATATTCAGCTAATAGTTCTCTATTATCAACATTCATCCACGTTTCGGTAAGTGCAATAATATCTATTTTTTCTGTGCAGACAAGAGCATTTAATTCGTTAATTTTATTTCTTAGACTTCTACTGTTTGTGTAATATACCCTAAGTGAATTGTTATTTTGAGGCCCTTCTCTTTCCCTGATCATTTTGCCAATTCCTTTCTCCCGCAAACACATACTTTTATTACATCCTTCCTCCAAATCAATTCCCATACCTCTATCTACTAACAGTTTAAACCCAAACAAACACCTCTAACCACTTCTTCCAACGAGTTTGCAACAGCAACAACCCCAGCTCTCGATAGATGCACCCCATCACGAGCATACATTTCATTTCTTCCATAGAAGTGTTCCCAATTGTCTATATAAGATATTGCATTAGATTTGCAATATCTTTCCAGCCGGCAATTGACACCAATTGCCCTCGACATCCATTCATTTCCCACTCCCTTTCTTGGAAGAATGCCACATATGATCGGGATTCCTCCCTTGCTCCTAACTAATTCAATGACTGTCCTGAATCTCTGTATTAGTTCCTCACTCCTCAATACCATGAGCCTCTATTTTTAAATTAGTCTTTCATGTGGCACTGTATCAAAAGCTTTGCTAAAGTCAAGGTACACAACATCACAATCCTTACCACTATCAAAAGTGGTAAGGTAACTTTTGTATAAAATTTGTGTGGATCCCATCCCATGTTGGAGTTGGAAAACATGACTTCGTAGATCGATTGGCCAATGAGGCTTGCAGGAAAGAAAACATTGATTATGACTTTGGACTATCTAATGCAGTTATTAGAAACATACAAATTAAAGAAATTAATTCAGATTTAGAAGAACTAAGAAATGCCCAGAGACCTGAAAGCTGCAGTATTAAAAGTTATGACAAGTTTTGTAATAATAGGTATTTGTATGGTCAGCACAGTAACCGAACCAGGCAATGTGATGTAGTCATTGCGCGAATTCGCCTTGGCTATAGACACATCTGGCAGGTTAGCGAGGCTGAGCCACTACCAGAATACTCAGATTGTAAACTCTGTGATAAACCTTTAATGCATTCACTAGAACACTACATTGATGAATGTGAAACCGTAAAGGACTTTAGACCTCCTGGCCTCTTGTACCACCAACTGTGTAACTATTTTATTGACTCAGGTGTTCTGGACGACATCATGTGCCTCTGTAACCCTTTCCACTACCGCCCACAAGATGGGTATGGGGTGCATAATAAATGAACTAAAACTAACTAAACATCCTAACAATTTACCCAAAATTTGCTTGTCCATTTTAAAGAATGAAGAACAATTTTTATATATATTACTTCTAAGCTGCATCACTTATGAACCCATCCCTGCCCTTGTGTGGCAGTGCACAATAGAAAGTTGTATTTACAGATTTGTACATTGAAACATTGATTTTAACCATGGTATATATGTGCTTCAGCCTACAGTTTAGACCTATTGTTTTGTGTATGATCCTCTGTCCTGCGTGACACTGAATACCAGCATTATCCTCCTCCTCCTCCTGTACCTCCTTAACTTTCTGAGCACCCTGAGGGGCCCGCGCTCCGCCGCTCCTCGCTGACTTCCGTTCCGAGTGAACTGCAGGTTCACTACAGCACTCGTCCTCCAACACGGCAAATGAATTTGCTGTCTTTAGGGCGTCTGTAGGCGGCCTTGTCAAGGTCTTCTTAAGACCCCTGTCCTTAACGACTTTCCACTACGAGGTCTTGTTAATGTTGGTCTCCTCCGTTTCTTCTCGATGTTTCAGCTGTCGTACCTCCTCTCGTAGGGAATCCATCTCTGCTCTCAGAGTTCCAACTAGATTCATCAATTCCTTCACTAATCCTTCCATTATTGCTATAATAATGTTACTACAATCGGAGCTCCAGCTAACACAACCTCTCACTGTGACTGCACCTGACTGACTGGACTTTCTGGACTGGACTGACTTTCCACCTACAACTCCATACATTCGAGTCCCACCTCCAACTCTTGGTGCAAAAAATATCTTGGGGGTGGAGTTTGTGGTTACACTTTGTCTCCATCACAACCACGACTTAGGCACCGCCCACTTTACCCCTTACGATGCAGACTGTGCATGTGCCAGCTGATGCTCCTACCTGCCAGCTGAAGCATCAGCTGGCACATACGGTCTACGTAAATTTCCCTACTGAACTTCAGATGGTCAGGGCAGAATGGAGTCGAGAGATTATAGGGGAATTAAAGGTGGGTGGTAACATCAAGTAATTATCAAAGAAGTCCCCAAGTCGGGAAGGCTATGTAGCACCATCAAATGTGAGAAATAATCAGAGGGCGTTAAATATCACCAAGGATGCCCATACGAGAATAGAAACGCATAAGGCGAACGATATCAAAAGTATCCGATTCACCAAGAATTCTATCGAGGGACAAGTGACCGCGAGGGACGGTCGGAAAGCAAGACACGCTCGTCCTGGAAGGCAGGACATTCAACAAGGATATGCACAACTGTAAGAGGGACAATGCAGTTTGGACAATAAGGAGCAGGCGGCGCTCAACATCAAAGAGAATGATACTCATAAGCCCCTTATTGAATAAGGAAATGAGGACATTGATGATTACCTTATCTCACAGTTTTAGTGTGAACCCAGTTTGTTTACAACCTAAACTAGATCTGATTTTTATCTATTTGATCAAAATAATTTAACTATGATAATATTTTAGACATTATATATTATATTATTATAATATATGAAGGACAGGCAAGAACGCCTTATAAAATCACCTGCAAGCTTACCGATTTTTTTCCAGATCCGAGGGAGGCGTGTCAGTCAAATGTGGAGACTAAACATGTCTCACTTAACCTGTATGGATAATCCTACGACCACGGCACTCTTACGAAATGAAACAAGTAATTGGACGAGTCTTCCAACTAATTCACCAGGAAACGCACTTCGCATGTCACAAAGATGTAAAGCGAAGACAGCATGGAGTAAGGTGTGAAAAGGGGGGGTCAATGGGGGGGGGGGAAGAGATCGGTCGGAAAGAGTAACACGGATAGAACATAAGAACAAAGGTAACTGCAGAAGGCCTATGGCCCATACGAGGCAGCTCCTATTTAAACTACCCAATCCCACTCATATACATGTCCAACCCATGCTGGAAACAATCGAGGAACCCCACCTCTACAACGTTACGCGATAATTAGTTCACAAATCAACAACCCTGTTACCGAACCAGTATTTACCCAAGTCTTTCCTAAATCTAAAACTTATCCAATTTATACCCATTGTTTCGTGTTCTGTCTTGTGTTGATACTTTTAATACCCTATTAATATCCCCTTTGTTATGTCCAGTCATCCACTTGTAAACCTCTATCATGTCACTCCCTAACTCTTCGCCTTTCCAGTGAATGCATTTAAGCTTTCTTACTTTCTTCATGTGAAAGATTTCTAATTTGGGGAATTAACTTAGTCATCCTACGCTGGACACGTTCAAGTGAATTTATATCCATTCTATAATATGGCGACCAAACTGAACTGCATAATCTAAATGGGGCCTAATCAGAAACAATGATATAGCTGAAGAACAACAATCCAGGTGTTCTTGTTACTAACGCTTCGATTAATAAATCCCAGTGTCCTATTTGCCTTATTACGAACATTTCATGCACTGATCTTTAGTTTTAAATTCCTACATCAGATAACTCCCGATCCCTTCGCAATCCGACCTTCGCAACCGACCTAGCTTCAAAATTTTACATTTATCAGCATGTAAACTGATCTGCCAGTCTCTTTGACCATTTTCAAAACCCCTATTTAAGAACATAAAAATAAATATATAAATAAATGTTTATTTAGGTAATGGTACACACATACAAAGAGATTTTCCAAAGATCGATGGATTATATAGATAGAGGCTAGTACATACAATGCCTAAAGCCACTT